>JAKUCV010001222.1:4186-15839 GCA_028386065.3 Turnera subulata | reverse complement strand
TTTTTTTTTTGCAGAAATGGTTTTTGTAGGGAGAAGGTAGGAAGCAGGTAATGGTGGCGATGCAGCAGAAGAATAATAGTTTATAGGAAGCAAATCACTGGTATTTCACATGTATAATAGATAGTTCACAGGCTGAATAATTGAACTTCAATTATGCAGTTACTATGCTGCATGTGAAGTGTGGCCCATCTGGACCAGAAAATACCCGGTATACCCACTTATCTTATTTCTGGTCCGATAATTCGAGAATAACCCGGCTTTTTCCGAAGATTCTCGGACCCGGAAAAATCCTAACTTCGGTCCGTAAAATCCGCAGAAAAATCCCGAACATAGGACAAGGCTCGGTTTCAGAATCCAATACTCGATTTACCATAATTTAATTACCCAAGATTAAAAATCAATGGTAAATTACTGTACATTAACTTAAACAGTCCCGGTAAAAATGAAATTTTTACCTGGGCTGTTACATGTTATGCTTTTTAAAAAAATTAAGCTTAGAAATGACATTTAATTAGATTGAACCTTGGATGATAAAGTAACTTAACTTGATCATAACCAATAAATTAAGGCTTATAAATTTCATTTAATTATATTTTTTTCACGACCTGACTTATAATTATTGGCTCGTTTATAGCTCAATAAGGCTTACTAAGCGAGCCGAGCTGTTGAGCCTGAGCCGAGCCTGGGCCTACAAAAATCTTATTGAGTCGAGCTTGAGCTTAATATCTAGACTTGAGACGAACACGAGCCAAACTTGAGCTTAATTAAATTTTCACGAGCCGAGCATGAGTCATCAAAAGCTCGACTCGGCTCGGCTCGGCTCATTTGCAGCCCTAATCCCCACTAGGGCCACTACCATTTCAAAATTGCCAGACCAAATATTAATGTATGTGGCATTCACACCAACGCGCCTTCTTATGGGAGCCGCAGTCAAATTTAGAGACAAATCTTTATTAAATTGACCCACTGCTTGTTATCCTTTTTGACTTTCATGCCAATCAACAGTTGAAAAAGAAACCATCTTAATTTATAATGGACTTGTTTCGTAGTGGGTCCTCGCTTTTGTTCATCTTGATCCTAGAACAATTCTTCCATATGGGAAACCATCTTAATTTATAATGGACTTGTTTCGTAGTGGGTCCTCGCTTTTGTTCATCTTGATCCTAGAACAATTCTTCCATATGGGAAACCATCTTAATTTATAATGGACTTGTTTCGTAGTGGGTCCTCGCTTTTGTTCATCTTGATCCTAGAACAATTCTTCCATATGGGTTCTTCAAGAACCACTTCCAATTTTGCATCTCGTATGGAATCAGCAGGATCTAGAATAGGGATGGCAATGGGTGTCTGTTAACGGGGAACCCGTGGGGAATCCCCGAATAGGGAACGGAGATGGGGTAATTTTATCCCCACGGGGACGGGGACGGGAGACGTTTTGGCCCCGTGGGTAATTTGGAAATGGGGCGGGGAGTGCTCCCCCGACCCGCGGGGACTCCGAAATAAGTAAAAATACGGAATTATCCTTCAGTCATTATCCACTTAATATATATGTCAATACTAAAATAGATTTTTTATTCATTTTTTTCCTTTATTAAAATTAATATATATGTCATTATTTCTTTCTTTCTTGGTAAATTTAATAGAGTATTCTATTGATAAGATTTTGGTTTTTGTGATTTCTTGTTCATGCTAATTATGCTTATGTTATGTGGCAAGTTCTTTCTATTTTTTTCCAAGTTGACACAAATTTGTTTGTTTTTCGTGTCTGTACAAATTAATAAGTTGGAATTGGAAAGTAGGCAAAAATTTTGAGATGCAATTGTTGATGTTGGCTAAAGGCTAACAATTGCATTTTATTTGAATGTTCTAATATGTAATTAACATTAGAGACATAGAAACTGTTTTTAATTTCTTTGAATTATACTTTGAATCATGTATTTTAAGCCAAAATAATTGAACTTATTTATCGATTGGCTTTATTTACTTTCTAAGAAATATAATGTGCATTTTTTTATTTTTAAAATTGGGGAATGGGGTCCCCGTGGGGATCCGATTCTCCGCGGGGAACGGGAATAGAGGCAATTTTTCCCCGAACGGGGAATGGGGATGAGAATGGGGGAACATTTCGGAAACGGGGGTGGGGTGGAGAACCTTCCCCGCGGAGACCTGACCCATTGCCATCCCTAATCTAGAACTCGACCATGCACGCTAGTATATATCCACTTATGTGTTTAAGATAAAACAAAAAAGGAAAGGGATTAATATATAGCAACAGAAAAGCGAAGAGACAAAAACTTCGTGCTCATATATGGTTTACTTCCAAAACCAGAGTTAACCCTTGCATCAAAGTTTGGAACAACAGTAGGAAATAACATTTGCCCTCCTGAAACTCCAAGAGCTAGCTCGAACCGTGCAAAAATTTTGTCCAAAAAGAGTCGGTGCCGCTTCAGTTAAAAGTGATAGCAGCACAAAACAATTACTCTTTTACACTTATAGCAAGAATTTAACATCTTTGGGAATTGGGCTCTGGCCTGGAACTAGTGAAAAAATTAACAAAGATGGGAGCTCCTTGGATAATCCAGGCTTTACAATCACAACGGTGGGCGACGGCTTGTTCATTTCTTAGCTGATTAGGTTTGGGCTGAATAAAGGTAGCCCAATTGGCATCCATGAGGCAGGGTTTGTTTCTTACGTGGGTAGTGAGAAATAGTGTTCAAGAACGTTCATTTAACATTTAACAAGTTACCAAAGTGGGTTGGTTCAAGTGGTAAGCGACTTGGTTCCGCTTAAGCGAGGACTCGGGTCGTGTACGCAGAAAATTCTCATTGGGAGACTCACCCATCATATCCAGGTGCGCGATGCAAGTCGACCGGATTAGTCAGGGCAAAACCCATGTGGTCTAAAAGAAGAGGATACAAAATTCAGGACAAGACTCAAAGCATCGAAATTCCTCTCCAATTGAGGGCAAATTTTGCTAAACTATCGGCCGCAAAATTTGCTTCACGATAGATATGAACGAAAGAGACTCCGGTGCTTTTGTAGGAATTCTCTAATGCATTCCATCAGGGACAAACGTTCATAACGACTTGCAGTTTTTTGTGTGAGAAGGATAACAATATCTTGGCAATCAGCCTCAACCCGAATGCTAATAATGCCAATGCTCCAAGCGACACATAATGTGTCATAGACTGCCCACAACTCTGCCATGAACGGATTGCATTTTTTCAAGCCATGAGCAAATCCCTTAACCTAATGTCCAACAGCTTCTCTAATCAATCCTCCAACACCAGTTTTTCCATAGACTTGACTAACTGCACCATCAGTATTCGCCGTGAAGCACCCAACGCTAGTGGCGTCCAACCCATCCAGAATGGTGTGTTGGTGAGTTCAGGGCATACATTCTCAAAAAGTTGAATTAGATTTCTAAATCGAAATTGCATAGTGTAACATTGCAGGATTGAACAGAAAAGTGTTTTTAGCTTTCCACAGCATCCACAGAGCGGTTCCAAACAGGAGAGCCCATGGACATGCTATGTTCTATCCAACTTGGGACCTCATCATTGAGAGAAACCATATTTGTATCTCCATACCTGAAAAGAAAATGACACTAACATTAAAATTATTAGTTGGAGCCAAATATTCTTAGCAAAAATGCAGTCACGCAATGCATGAAAAATTGTTTTTGGATGTTCTGAACATCTCGGACAGGTATCAATTGAAGTCATGTGTCGTCGGAATCTATTTGAATTGGTAAGTAGAGCCTCTCATGAGATACTGCCAGAGGAAAGTTCGTATCCATCACATTCACATCTCATTCTCTAATTTTCACTAGAAAATGTGAATCAAATATTCAAATGTCCATTTAAACAAGTGGGATTGTCTCAGCTGAATTTCTTCATACTGATAGGGCTTCACGCGTCGAAAATAGCCCATTATCTAAGAGCAATACGTCAATATATACAAGGCCAATCAAATGGACTACGATCCATGAACCCCTAGTTCTCATAGGCCGACGACTCTCCCCTCAAACGTTAACGGGTTATTTTAGCGCTTGTAAATGGGCTAGCTTCTCGAGCAAACGGGCTACTAAGTATTTTAACACACCAAACTCACAACCAATTTACTAACCAACAAGAAAAGATAATTTTGTTACATTGATATAAATACGGGTCCAATTTTGATAATTATATCACTTATGGAGGTTCTTAACATTTCCGTTATGGTATCATAATAAATTTGAACAAATTATTATACCAACAAATTTAGCACATGATAAATAATTTTATCATTGAGTACAAGAGTTTGGTGGGTTCAGCATTTTATCTCTTATTCTTATCAAATCACACTAACGAGGTTTATTACGCATTTTCTTCGTGAATATCCAGTGGACATAACCCTCTTTTTTTTTTTGTTAATTTACATCAAATTCAACTCTATAGACAACTGCAATCCACTTAACCACACTAGCTCATTGTCAAGGGTGTCGATTGTTTGTTAATTTGGTGAAGACAAAGGAAATAAACAGTGCCATACGCAACAGACCAAATCCATGACAAAAGAGGCATGCCTTGCACGGTAGGAAAAGGAACATTACTACACACACACTAGAGGGTTTCAACAAAGTAGTTGCCAAGTTGCTTTCAACGTGAGAAAGAAATATATGCCATGCACGTTAACTCTGTTATGCTCTCGCATTCCGGGGAACATGCTGCGTCCTCCGTGACTCTAAACATACATAGAAGGACAGTTTGCAGGAGCATATAAAATCTTTCACTAATAGTACCCATTGTGGGCCAATTTTGAGGAGAAATCTGTTGCACAAATCATGTGAAGTTGAGATAATTGAGAGGACATATCCACATATTCATGTCTTTGTAGGGCATAGAGGGGAAAGCTAGAAATGCGTCAGCAAGAAAGATTTGTTCAAAAATTCGTCTTGTCAAAGTTCTCATGAATCTGGGATCCACATCCTTGTATTTACTACTGGGGAATAATTACGGTTGGCAATTGATAAAAATGTTAACAAAATTTGCTAATGACGATTACCAAAGTTGCTTTCTTAATTTGGTTCGTGTTCTGTACCAAATTAATTTCATAATTACCAAGATACGAACGAAATGGGCGGAATGCATTCATCAAAGGGGCAAAAAGAAAATAATGCTACAAAACATATAAATTAATGGCTGCCTAGAAATAATGCAAAGAATGCCATATATAGGCAAGCAAAAGGCTGAACCCACGAAAAAAAAATCAATTCATTGGAGTGTTTTAATTAAACAATTATAGATGGCTAAGAAAATTCTTTCAAAGTAACATGTATTTTTTGTTTTGTTGAAGGGTCTATAACATGTCTATCACATTGATAATTAAATGACAAACCCAAGTTCTTTCTTTTTCAAAAAAAAAAGAATATACGCTAAATAAATAAAATGAGCAAACATTTGCGCATGTGCGGTGTACCTTTATAAAGTGGGTATCATATCATATCTCCATGCCTTGGCAAAAAAATTAAAAAATGTTATCATATCTTAGCAAAAGAAAATACTACTACTACTAACAACGACACGCAGTCACATAATAACGGCTCTTGGCTGTAACAAAAGAAACAAATTAATCCCAACCGCAACCCAACTATACATGCAAATACAAAGGGCTCTTAGCTGGAACCAAAGAACGTATTAAAGACATATAGTAAGACAGGCATGACATCCTCTTTATCATACTCTCTTTAATGTTTTACACGTCAATGACATCTAATGCTACCATGCCATTGCGTTAGCTTGACATATAAAGGTCACAACTTTGCCTTTTCATCACTACTTTTTTCCATATCCTTTATAAGCTTGCTACCAATATACAATGATGATAATGTTTTCCCTTAATCATCCAATAATATCACCCATTTTAGTACCACAAACAGGCCAACCTTACCCAGGTAGTTTAGTAGTAGTAGACCCCAGGGAGACACCGATGCATGGAATTCCATGTCACGATACTCAATTGCTGCGTCACTTTCTGGGTGTCCATTTTGGCTTTGCTGACAAAAGACAAAAGGTAAAGCAGAGAAGAAAAAAAATGAAGAAATGGAAAGAAAGTGGTGGGGGGTGGTGGTGGGGGGTCGGTGTGGGTCTCTCTCTCTGTGTACGATTGACTGTACGGCAAGTGGACCACCCAATTTAGAATTTCTTTTACTAATAGGGGGGGGCTAGGGAGTAGCTTTTTTGGGCTTATATTCGGGCCCACTGTACACTACTTTACTAGTCTACAACTACTACTGCTCAAATACCTGCTGATCTTTCACTGTAGAGGAGAGTGGACTTGCTCACAGTTCTAGGCTCTGCCATACCATCCCCACACAATCTTGTTCCATGAGAACTGAAATTGTATAAAAAAAATATAAATACCAGTTTTGATTTTGTTTGTCTTGTTCTAAAGTTGAAAACTGAAATTGTATAAAAAAAATATAAATACCCATATATATATGTGTATATAACTCCCACTGGCCTGACATAGCTCTCCATATTAGTCGAAATTAAAATTTTATGTTGGACCACTATTAGAGATCACCAGTATCTAAGTATGCAGATATATGGCGTGAAAAAAATGGTCGCAAAGCTCATGCGCAGCAATTCATACCACTTCTCGTTGTAGATTAGGTTTTTTCTTGGTTAATTAATTGTTTTATGTATTTGAAGGAAGAAACGTGAGATGACGATGACCAAAGTAATTTCCTTTATCCGAAAAGACAAAAATTAGGTGTGCAAGTGTTGGGCATATGGTAGTGCATCTTTATCACTGATTACTTATATGTATACATGTTTAAACTGCTAGATCAAGTTCCTTGGATAAAGCTTTTAAACAAAACTAATATAGTGACTTAGAGAGAGAGCTCAGAAATTGATAATTATGAGACTCCAAAGCTGACCGTTGAAATTCTAGCGAAAGCAGCAAGTAGGGCCTGATTAGCCTCAATATATTCTCCAACTGCTAAAAACTGCATAATTAAACAATAACTAGATTATTTTGGTGGAACCCAAGAGCTTGCTCCTTTTTTGTGTGTGTGTGTGTTGAACCAAGAGTTTGCTTTTGTGGCAAAGCTCTTCAAAGGATTACATGTTGTTTTGGGTGAAGGTTTTACCATTTATGAATGAATGAAGTTATGTTTCCAGACCCTGATTCCTATAATGCTTTACGAATGGAAGTGTAAATGTATAACTTGCTTGATCAATTGTAGACCCTGCTGGATGTAGGAAGTTCATATATAAAACAAATTAATTAGGTTTCCAAATAGCGGTTGTCGAGTTGCTTTCGGGGGTAGGTCTCTGTCTGATTTCTTATATAGAAAATGTTCTTTTCTGTGTGACACATGATGCCCGTGAATGGTGTATATAAATGTATAGACCAGTAGAAGAAGAAAGGGCCACTTTTGAATCTCTTTGTTTTTCAATTTCGAAATTGTTAGAGATTAATTCAATTGAAGCTGTTTGTCACATTATTCTGGATTATTATTCTGATTTACCAGAAAATTAACGATCCTGTAGCGTTATTATATAAAGTAGTTACGTTTTTGCCTGTAATAATATTGTTCAGTATTGTAGCTGGCCTACATATTGAAAATTTTTTACTTTTTTGAAGTGAAGTTTCATTACAATTTACAAAGGTTGAATTATGCGAATAGAGTATATAATCGGACACCGAGTCATTATCGATAGCAATCAACAAAGAGTAACATTTTCATCCAAGTTCAACACCAACCCAGGAAAACCCTTTTGCAGTTTTGAATTTATCGAAGCCACATGATGTTTGCATTCCAACCCAACAAAAAAAGCAGAATGTCAAAGGTCAAAAATTGCGGAAACATCCTGTGGTCGCATGAATCTGTCCAATGCGGCCTTCTGAAGTCCAATTGTCCAAATAACAAAGCTGCTACTAGCTAGTGTCCAATAATTTCTCCTCCGAAAGAAGCAAGCTTGCACATACTCCATGAGCACATCAAAACCTGCCGACTAATTTGTGTATTTCCCATGAATGGTTGGTTCAGTTCAGTTCAAAAAGATTCTCGTACTTTCTTTTATGACAATACCCACTTTCTTTATGATTGCTTGTCCAATTTAATACTAGCACTATATATAGAATGGAGGAGTAGATATTTTGGTTGTATCAGGCTACTATATTAGTTGAGTACTCAATATTTCGCAGTAGAGGAGAGACCGACTGAAAAGTTTTTTTCTCCTTCAAGTCCCTAGCTAGGATGGGTTTGATTTCAAATCCCTACATGAACCTCGTTTGGTAACTTTAGAATGAAGCATCAAACTTGAAGATGTTTTAGAAAATGGGTAGTGATTCATTATTGTCTTGATAGTTCTACTCGATCATTGAAGTTTTGTTTTGAACTCTTTAACTATATTGGGTTACTCAAACAATAGAGAAAAGAGCAATCCTTCCCATCTGAAAGTGCTACAAATTTTTACAGTTGAATCATCAAATTATTAATCCCGTTTACAGCTACTGTTCTATGCCCATGAATTGGGAGCAGAAACAATACACAAATTACTGAGACTCAATTAATTAATTTGGTTTTAATGTTAATTTAGCAATGCTGATGGAAAAATCATTAATTGCTATGCCCGCACCAAGGGCAGGGGATGGTTAATTACCCACCGTAAGCAGTAAAACCACCATATCTCAATTATTAATCTAGAGGAAAGCATATGAGCTAAATTCAAGGAAGTATATATATCTGGATTTTGAACCAACTAGCCTTAATTATATACTTTATGCTTTCTTAAAAAAGGAGAATTATTCTTCTTCTTCTTTTCTCTCATCTTCTGGTTGACAAAGACTGGTGATGAAGTCTGAAAATGCTAACTTGCTTCAATTAGTTGTGCTTGTTTCTTCCTCGTGCTTGACTTTTCTATATGCTTACATTCACCATCATCGCATGGATTCAATTCTATATGAAAAGGATATACTAATATGCGCTTACTAAATAACTATACTATTGACTAAGAATGACGTGAGATTTATCGGTTCTATATGTTCCACCCAATAAGAGAAAACGAGAAGCTAGCCTATCCTTTTCTTTCTTAATTTCTATGCTTTAGCTCAAATGAACGACGACTGATCGATGTTCGAATACGTCGTCATCGTTATGAGTTTTATGTAAATTTGAAAGTCTCCTATTTGGCAGTAAATTTTGAGACGGCCATAAAAATGATAGAAGAGTTAATTAATCAGCTCGAACAAATTGGATTTATAACCCGATGTGTAACAACCCCGGTAATTTCTATACTTTTACCGTCACTGTAAAATTTATTTTTTACAGTTAACCACTATTAAAATTAATCTTGAATAATTAATTAACGGTAATTTACACATCGAATCCCGAAACCGAGCCCTGTCCCACGCTCGGGATTTTTCTGCGGATTTTCCGGACCAAAGATGGAATTTTTCGGGTCCAGGAATGTCAAGAAAAAAAAAATCGAGATTAACCCCGAAATATCGGGCTAGGAATTAATCAAGGGGGGTATTATTGATATCCTCTGGTCCGGACAGGACACGACTGCATAATTGAAATTATGCAGCCGCCTCCTTACTATTATGCCCGTGAACCCATGCTTTCCCTGTTATGTCCGTGAGCAGCCAATATTATATTCTTTGCCTGCACCACCATCTTCTGCGCCCAACCCCATCTTCACCTTGCCACCAACTTTTCCTCTGCACCCTGCAAGAACACACTACCAGCAACCAAAAACTTCACCTGTAATCTCTGCCAACCATAGCTGCAACACAAAAAAAAAAACAAACAACAACAACAACAACTCTAGTTCTTTCGTTTCAACCAGAACCAGGAAAAACCAATAGGAAAAAAAAAACAACAAAAAGAGAAGAAAAGAAGAGAACAGAAAGAAAGAAGCGGGGAAAGAAAAGAAGGAAAAAAAAAGAAAAAGAAAAGGAGAAAGGGAAGGGGACCGCCGGCACCACCAACCGCCATCGACCACCACACTACCACCGTGAACCGCCACCTCCTCTCTTTCTTTCCCTTCTTCCACTCCTCGCTGTCGTCGACGTCGAGGCGAGCCGCCTTGCCTTTTTCCCTCGCTGCAGCACGCCGCCTGAAACGACACCAGCAGCCGCCGCCAGCAGGCCACCTTCACGATCTGCTGCTGCTGCCGCCGTCCCATCTGCAGCGGGACCACCTCGCGCCCAGTCCGTGACGTCGCCTCGCCGTCTCGCACCTCCGACTGCGTCGTCTCCTCCCCGATTTGCCGTCACCGTCGCAACCTTCAAGGTGAGGAGGATGCAACCCGTTTGGTTGCTCCACGGGTCGGGTTGGTGTATGGTAATGGGTATGGGTCGCGGGTTGGCTAGGGTGTAAGTTGTTGGGCTTTGGGAGTTTGGGTATTTGGGCTTAGGTATAGGTTGGGCCTTAGGCTAGATGGGTGCGGGCTGAGAACTGGGCTAGGGTGTGTGTGGCTTGGTAATTGAGTTGGGCCAGCACTGCTTAGGCCCAGCCCAGGAAAAAAAAGGAGAGGATAAATTTCTGAAATAGGTTTAAAAATTCTGGAAAAAGGAAATAATTGGAAAAAAAAATATAAAAGGGATGTATTTTTGGAAAGTAATAATCTGGAAATAAAATAGATATAATCTGGGAATAATTAGTGTCCTAGGAAAATATAAATATGATAAACGATAATAGAATGAATAAATTGAGGAGAAGATCATGGAAATAATAATAATAACAGTGATAGTAATTAATAATTTTGGAAGATATATGGTATACCATATGAGGAAATATTTATTTTGGAATATGTAGATGGTAAATAATAATTATTTTTAACAAATATTTTGGGAAGTACATACTTGTAGAAATAAATTAGAAAGGGTATTATCAAGTAGATACGTACCGGAATAATACCTGGAAGTAAGTATAGGTATAAGAATAGTATTATTAGACACCGGGAAGTAAATGGTGAATTAAGACGACGATAGAAATAACCCGGGGAAGCACCGAGTTAGCACGTTAGTTATTTCTTTTTGCGGTATATAGTAATAGTCAAGCATGAGCATACCATCTTATATGTGCACATTATTTGTTTGATATAGGAGTTGATAACGAGCTGATACCTGAGGAGCCGGACTTGGAGTCGGTTGGACAGTTCCAAACTTGATATCGGCTAAGGTGAGGATAGATAAACCCTGATATGTGCCCGTAATGCTGTGCTTGTTCCTTAGTTGTCTGTGTAATCTGTTGCTAGATTGATCTGCTAGAATAATTGTTGACTGTTACATGATTGCTGTGGAATTGTTGATGCTGCTGTAGAAATGTGTTAGCTTTGTATATACTGTGATGGAAATTTTGTTGGACTGTTTAGTGTGAAAGATTGGTGATTGTTGAATGAATGAAATTTGGATTAATCTGAGATAATAGAAATTGAGAAAAATGATGAAAGAGTAACGGATTGAACTGGAAAATTGAGTTGATGATATATTTGTCACTTGGAAAGTAGTGGTACGACTAGATGGTTAGAGACTAGTTCTGTGGTGCCTTGCCAGAGGGTTTGTTGGTTGGGGTGTTGACCCCGGATTTGAGTTATTGGGGTGTTGACCCCGGATTTGAGATATTGGGATGTTGATCCCGGATTTGAGATAT
>JAKUCV010001221.1:4765-15078 GCA_028386065.3 Turnera subulata | reverse complement strand
TAATCATCAACAATAACAAAAGCATAATTCATACCACCAAGACTAGTTGTCCTCATAGGACCAAAAAGATCAAGATGCAAGAGTTCAAGAGGTCTAGAAGTTGTTACCATATTTTTGGCTTTGAAGGAGCTTTTAACTTGCTTTCCAAGTTGACAAGCTCTACATACTCCATCTTTTTCAAATTTGAGCTTGGGTAGACCTTTAACAAGGTCCTTCTTGGATAGTTTTGAAATTAATTCCAAATTGACGTGTCCAAGCCTCCTATGCCATAAAATAGGTGTTTCTATCTTTGCACTAAAACACTTAACATCATTGTTAGCAACTTCTTTCAGGTTGATTGAGTAAAGATTTCCGATCCTTTTACCAATAAAAAGTAAATGATCATCAAAACATCTAGTAACCATGCACTTAGTAGATTCAAAGGTGACTCTATATCCCTTATCACATAGTTGACTTATACTTAAGAGATTGAGCTTTAAGTTATCAACAAGAAGCACATGCTCAATAGTAGGATTAGAACCAATATCACCAATACCAAGTATTTTACCTTTAGAGCTATCACCAAAGGTTACTTTACCTTTACCTTTACCTTTCAAAGATGAGAACTTTGATTGATCACCCGTCATATGGCGTAAACATCCACTATCAAGTACCTACTCATCTTTGTCGTCCTACAAAAGTAAACAAGATTTAGGTACCCACTCAATCTAGGGTCCTTGAATGTTAGCTCTAGTACCTTTAGGTACCCAAACATATTTTACATGTGAATTCCTACTCCTGAACATGCAAGTACGAATTCCATGACCATGTTTACCACAATGATAGCATGTGATAGAAGGAACATAAGAATGATCATGAACACTATCATGGTATGATTGTTGCCTTTCACCATAGGTATATAACTTAGCATAGTTATGAAATGATCTAGCTCTATATGCTTGTGCTCTTGAATTGTAATTATGAGATTTTGCATTGTATGCAAATGATCTAGCATGTAGCGTAACATCATTGGTTTGTGTTCCAGCATTATAAGCATATGATCTTCTACCATGTGTGCTTGGTTTAGTATAATAAGATCCTCCATTTCTAGCATTGTATACATGTGATCTTGCACTATTATCATTTGATCTAATATTCTAGGAATGTGGTCTTCTATTATTGGCATACAATCTAGCATAATGGGATCTACTACTACTTACACATGGTCTTGCTTTTTGAGCATTTGACCTTCTATGATGAATAGGTGATTTTGTATTATGAACATGTGATCTAGCATTTTGAGTATATGGTTTAGCATGTTCATGTGATCTAGTATGATGAGTTGAAGATGAGGCACTATGTTCATGTGTCTTAGCATTTAATATAATAGGTTTGACCTCATATGGCACATTTGATGCTCCTAATCCTTCCTTTTGAATTGGATTTCTTTGTTGTCCTAAGAGAAGATTAAGATTATCTCTACCGTTTGTAAACTTCTCTAATGTTTTCTTTAAATCTTCAACTTGAGACTTAAGAGACTCATTCTCTTTTTCCAATACAACACAAGCATATACATTAGAGGATACTTTCTCATTAAGTTCATTGTAAGATATATTAAGAGCATGCTTTTCTTCTTCAAGAGTCACAAGTTGTTTTTTATACTTTTGATTCATTTTCAAAGACTTCTCAAGTTCTTCGTGCAAATTAATGAATGCATCATGTAATTCTTCAAATGTAAAGTCATTAGAAGAATCATTTACCTCATCATCTTCAAGAGCCATGAAGCATATATGTGCATCTTCATCACTATCCGAGTCACTTGATGATGTGTCATCTTCATCCCATGCCACCATGATTTTCTTGCCTGTACTCTTTGAAGAATCAATTCTTGCTTTCTTTTTGTATGGGCACTCTGATTTGATATGACCGGGTTTGTTGCATTTATAGCAAACAACCGGATTTTTCTTTGTATCTTCATATTTAGAGGTACTCTTCATATTCCTCCCTTTTTGCAATCTCTTCTTCTTGAGGAACTTTATGAACTTCCTTGTGACTAGAGCCATATCATCATCTCTGTCACTTGCATCCTCTTCGAAATCTTGAATCTTCAAGGCAAGGTCTTTCTTCTTTTCTACTTTGCCTTCAAACTTCATTCCATAAGCTATCAAAGAACCTATTAGCTCATTGTAGAATAGGACATTAAGATCTTTTGCCTCTTCAATAGCCGTGACTTTGGATTCCCACTCCTTACTCAAGGATCTTAATACTTTAGTAACTTTCTCCTTATCACTTATGGTCTTACCAAGGCTCACAAGGTTATTGCATAGAGTTGAAAACCTAGTACTCATATCATAGATGGACTCATTAGGCTTCATTGTAAAAAGCTCATATTCTCTCATAAGCCTATTGGTCTTGGATTCTTTTATTTGGTTTGTTCCCTCATAAGTTGTACATAAGAGTGTCCAAATTTCATGAGCATTCTTGCAAATTCTAATTCTCTCAAATTCTTCTTTACTTAAGGCACATAGTAAAGAGTTTCTAGCTGTGGCATCTAGAGTGTCTTTCTTCTTCTCATTTTCACTCCAATCACTCAAAGGCTTAGGTGGCCTACTCCAACCACTCTCAACAATCTCCCAAATTTCTAAACCTTGACCCTCTAGAAACAATTGCATTCTAACTTTCCAATAGTCAAAGTTTATACCATCAAAAAAAGGAGCTTTGTGGATATTATACCCCTCAAAAGCCATGATCTTTACTCAAGGAGATTAATCCTAAACAAAGAGGCCTCGCTCCGCTACCAATTGTAAGCCCAAACAAGCTAAGAGGGGGGGGTGAATTAGCTATTAAGAACTAATTAAAAACTTAAAACAATAATAATTGCAGAATTAAAAAAAAGGGAGAGAAAGGCAAACCGATTTATACTGGTTCACACACACACAACCCGTGTGGCTAATCCAGTCCTCCGAGAGACTCTCTCAAAGATTCCACTATCACCGTTAAGCTTCCGGGTGCTTAACAAACCGTTTACAACCTGAGAGATCAAATCGCATGAACCTCAACAACCTTGCTTGAAGATACCTCACTTCAAGACTCCTCACATAGGAAGAATACAACTCCCTATGAATTTCAACAAGGGAACAATCCTCCCTTAGGGTGTATGTTAATACAAATGTCACTCAAAACAAAACTCTCTTTAAGAGTGGGTATGAGTATACAAAATAAGCTCTATAAGATTAACTCTCAATTCTCAATAATATTGGCTCATAAAAATTAAATTGTATGTATCACAATAAATGCCTAAAAATATGGAGAGTTGAGATGAGTAACCATAGACCTAAAAGCTCTATTTATAAGGATAAAAACATGTATGACCGTTGGGAAAATAATCTAAAATAACTTTAGACAAGATAGCATGAGAAGGTAAAAAGTATGTCTGCTCATGACGGCTGAACAACGATGTTGAAAATCAGGACATCGATGTTCTAGCCTTTGAGTCTGCATTATTGGTCCAACGGTCACAAGGACATCGATGTTGTGAACATGGACATCGATGTCCTGGCCAACAAATATGAATTATTGGGCTAACGGTCACTTGAACATCGATGTTGCCAAAGAGAACATCGATGTTGTTACTTCAATGATCATGACCCGAGACGAAATAACATCGATGTTCATCATTTGGATATCGATGTTGTTATTTCGAGGCCCATGACCAGAGACGAAATAACATCGATGTTCATGGTTAGACATTGATGTTTTGGAACACTGTCAAAAACAATTTTGGAACCGGATTAAATTGGACATCGATGTCAGGATACTGAACATCGATGTTCTGATGGTACAAAGCAATTTTTAGGTGCAACGGTCACAAGAACATCGATGTTCAGAGGTCCAACATTGATGTTCAAAAGCTTCTGCCAGTTTTTAAAAACATCTTTGAAGGCAGGACATCGATGTTGGAGACCTGGACATCGATGTTCATAGCTTTAAAAAGACATTTTTTTGAAACGGTGCAATTTGATGCATGAGTAGAATTAATTTTGTTTTGAGCCAAATATCTTAGAGAGATTGAGTATTTAACCTTGTACAAAATTAAGTTCCTAACTCTTCTTGTTCTTCTTGCTTGATCTTGTCACTTTCATTCTAGAACTCTTGATCACATAAGGTCTTTGCTCTTGATTAATTTTTTTTTGCTTTATAATGATCATCCTAATACAAGGTTGATTTGTCATTATCAAAACCTGAATAGGATAAAGAGATATTAAGCAAAACATTATCTTCAACAGGATTTTCATAAATTAATTCAAGGAATTCTCGAATTTTTTTCCCAATTTTGCCCTTGAGAAATTTCCGGATTTTTGGGCTAGGAAATAAATTATTTTACGTTGGTTATATCGGAATTAAGTCGATAGTACGACGGGTACGGCCTTCGTTGGTGTTTAATCGGGTTTCGGAGTTGGAAGTTAGGCTTATAGGTAGTTTCACTGAAACTACGTCGTATTGGAGTTTTACAAAAAAAAAAAACAGGGTTTGACTTGGGGCGGGTTGACCACGCCCAAGCTCAAGACAACGTCGTTTTAAGCTCGGGCTGGTCAAGCCCTAACCCATCTCTTTTCTCTTCTCCTCTTTTCCTTCTTTTCACTTCCTTCATTCTTTTCTCTTCAAACCGTCGCCGACTCCCTCAGCCCCTCTCTTCCTTCTCCCTCTCTCTCACGAAACCTCCTCTCCCCAGTCGTCCCTTGCTTTGCCTGAAACACCAAGTCTCGGCCCATCCTCCTCGCGTGCCGGCTTGTGCACTAATCGATACTGTCACCTTTGAGACGAGGTCGCCGCCGCTATTAGTCGGGTAAGCCGACTCTCTCACCCTCTTCCCTTCCATTTACTTGTCTTCTCTTTTTTTCCTCGATTTTGGGTTTCTTTTTGTGTTGATGGGTTCTTTGGTGTCATGGGTGGCGGCTGGGCTCGTCATGGCGGTGGCGGATGGTTGTGTTGGTCGGGTGTGTGATGTGGTGTTCGGGTTGTTGTTGTTATGTTGTCTCGGTCGGGATGGTGGTGCGTGTTTGTTGGCTCGATGGGTTGGACGGATTTGTGGTTGGTACGGTGGCCGTGTGTTGTCGGGGCTGTTGTGGACGACGGATGGTGTGTTGCTGTTCGGTTTGGCACGGCAGTGTGGAGTTTTCCAGGAGGTGTTGGGTGTTGTCGACGGGTTCAAGCTTTGGCAGTAAACTCTTTTCGGGTAAGGATTCATTACCCCATTTCTTGATTAATTTTTATTCTCGCATCCTTGTCCTTGTTGGTTGTTGAATCAGATTTTGGAGATTGTATGTTGAGTTGGGTGTGGACAATTTTCTTTGGTTGTTTGTTGGTGGCAGAATTGTCGTGTTGGTTTGGTGGTTGTTGGTGAAGTTTCGGCGAGGTAGACCGGAATCCGGCGGGCTCGGGAATTTTCCGGCGAGGCTCGGGAATTTTCTGGCGAGGGCTCGGGTTTTGTTCCGGCATTTAACGGTATCACCTTGATGTATAATTTGTTGTACACTCATGGCATGTATTATTTATTCTGAATTGGGATGTATTAATTGTATTTTACATAGGTGAAACCGAGAGCGGGAAGCGAGTAGCTTGTGACCGGTTTGTCCGACGCGGGTAGAACCTTTAGGACGGTAACTCGGGCTCGGGTAAAACCCTTAAATGGAAATTAGTCTAAATCGGGCCCAGGCCCGGTAATGAGATTTTATGACGTAATTTGATGACCTTTGGACTTGGGTAACGGGCTTTAAGCCCAGCTTCATAATGGGCTTTAGGCCCGGGATTCGGTTTTGGACTTAGATGGGCCTTCGGCCCGGGGACTCGATATGGACTTTAAGGGATGGGCTCTAAGCCCAAATTCATAAATTGGGATAAATCCAGACTTGTGGAAGTCGGCTTTAGGCCCGAGAGGTTATTTTGAATTCAGATGGGCTTAAGCCCGATTAACCCTAGATCCTTATCTTTTGGGGATTTTAGTGAGGAGATATACCCTTTTGGGTTTAGACCCTGAAATTACTTAACCGGGTAGTTTGGGTCAGGTTTCACTCAGTTGAGCATATAAGTATCATGCATGCACGGTTTATTGTAATTGTTTTGTAACTATGGTGTATGCCGGTATTCATGCACGGGTAATACCTCGGGAGCTGGAGGATCTGTCTTGGGGAAGGCTCCACAGGATAATCGTCGTTGAGGTGACTTTATAAGTCTTTTTATGTTTGTATGCAAGTGCTTGTTAGATTGGTCTGTTTGAGTTGCATGCCTTGTTTGCTAACAAGCTGTGATCCGTATTGTGTGTCTATGTGTTACTATTTGCCGGATGAGCATGACTGTTTAATTGTTATGGAATATAACATGTGGAGTGATATTGGGTGATCTGTGTGATGTACTGTGGGTTGGAGACCTGGATGCTTGATTGAGTTGATAATTCACACATCCCTGTTAAATCAAAACTCTTGGCACACATGAACTCATAATTATGAACAAGAATAATGTACAGTAGAAGATAGGCTACTGTGTGCTGATGACCGGTTGGTTCGAGCGGGAAGTGATACCCCTCGGGTTTGCATGCGGGATTGCATGGTATATGCAGTATAGCATATGGGTCTGTGATGACCGGTTCTACCTCCCTCCTTCTACCTCCCCCTTTCTACCTCTCTCTTTCTCTCTGTCTCTCTCTCTCTCTCTATGGATATGTTTGGGCTTCATGCCTGGTTATATTGGGCTTATGCTTGGTTGTCTCATGAGACGGGACCGAGCTCGACGCACACAGTAGGGGGCCCTGAATAATAAATATAATAAGAAAACTCAACACACAACAGATGGAGAATATAAACTGTTTGCTTTTTGTGGTTGGCATGTTAGTACTGGTTATTGTTTGTTTGCTTACTTGTGTTTGTTTCTCTTCTTTCCTTTTGAACTTGCTTTGCACTCCTACATAACTAGATTTATACTGCTCACTGAGTAGGCGACTCACATAATCGCCACCGTTGTTTTTCAGACTCTTAGATAGCGTGCAGTCTCTTTCTTCCTTTCCAGAGTACGGACATAGTTATCCCAGCAGGTAGCTGTGCTTCTTCTCCCGGTTGGATCCATAGAGCCGACTTGCATATCACCTTCTACTTTTGTTTTTATTTTATCTTTATCTTCCGCTGCATTGGATTTTGTTGAGATGTCATTTTGATTTTGATTACTTTATCGGCGGGTTGCCAGGATTTGTTACCCTGATGATGTTTCGGCGGATTTTCGGGTTGACTTATGGCTTGATAAGCCGGTTTCCTCTTGTACTTTATGACATCTCGTCTTATTAAAATTTCTTTTTCAGATAATGTTTTTGGTATTGGATTTTGTGTCCCGGGTTTCAGGGGCATTTTGGTAAATTCCTTTTGATTAAGTATTTTATTTGTAAAATTAGGATACGGGCGTTTCAGCTTGGTGAGCAGGCTTCAGATCCTTGGTTTTTAAAATTGTTTTAAACTTTGTTCTCAAAGTAATTTCTGCGGTTAAGCCTGTTTCTGGATTTATGACTTTCAAAGTGTTTTTGACTCATTTGTATTCATATAGGCGTTGATATGGATCACCAGGGGCAGCACAATGCTGAGGAAGATGCCGTTACTCATGTCTCCGACAATGTGTTGGTGATGCAGGTTCCCGTTGGTCAGGGGAACAATAATGCTGCAGGTGGAGGAGAACAGAATGTTGTGCCACCCGTACCACATGTTGTGGACCCAGCGTTCCAGCAGTATCAGGCTTTTTTGCAGTGGCAACAGTTCCAGCAGCAGCAGCAGCAGGGTGCCCAACTGGTAGCACCTGCTGCGGCAGGTGGTATGGAGAGCGGGTATAAGCACATGGACAAGTCTGCGGTCAATGAATTCTCTAGTGAAGAGGGCAAAGCCAAGGAGTTTGATGAATGGTTCTGTCAGGTGGAGAATGTTCTGGAGAAGTTCACTTGTGCACCTGAGCAGAGGGCTCGATTTGCGACACACAAGTTCACGGGATATGCATTGACATGGTGGCAGGAACTTGTGGCCAACTTACCGAAGCCTGTGGAGATGCCGTGGGAGGATTTCAAAGAGAAATTCTACAAGGAGTTTCTCACTGTTGGTTTTCTGGAGGAGCAGAAAAAGAAGTTTCTTGAGGTGAAGCAGGCACTAGAGGAGACGGTGTCAGCATTCAGGATCTGGTTCAGCATCCTTCTCTCTTATGCTAGGGAGTTTGTGCCCGATGAGGTGACTAAGTGTAGGCGGTTTGTTAACGGCTTACGTAAAGAGTTGGCGTTAGCTGTGGCTGGTGGAGGGCACAAGACTTGGGAGGCAGTTTGTGAGGTTGCTTTTGATGTTGAGAGGGTTCAGCTGATCGGGAAGGAGGCTCGAACAGCCGAGCAGAGGAAGCAGTCATCTGCTTCAGGACAAAAGAGGCAGTATTCTGATGCTGGAGGTGCAGATTATTTTGGTGGACAGGGTTCTTCTTACCTAGGTTCGAAGAAGTCCCAAGGGAAGAGTTATCAAGGTGGACCAGGAAAATCCTCGGGAGGACGGTCCTATCAGTCTGGATCTCAGGGACGGGGTTCCTCGGCACGATTCTCGGGTACATGCTGGCATTGCAATAAGCCGGGACACCAGAAGTCATCTTGCTACAAGTGGATTAAGGATAGTGGTGGCAGTGGTTCCCAGTATACAGTATAGAGTTCTGTGGCTAGTGGTGCTGTTTCTTTTGGTCCGAACAGGGGTGGCGGACAGCAGGGTCGAGGTCGTGGGGGTTCTTGAGCTCCGAACCGCGGGGGTGCGACTCAGTCTGCTGCAGCTCCTAGGGTTTATGCCATCACCCGTGAGGAGGCTGCTGATGCTCCAGAGGTTATAGCAGGTACATTTATGGTTTTTGGTCAGTATGCACATGCTTTAGTTGATCCAGGTTCAACACACTCTTTTGTATCACGTGCATTCATGACCACTCATAACATAGAAAATGATAACCTTAGTAGACCCCTGAGAGTCCGTTTACCCACAGGTGATATAGTAGTTGTTGATCGAGTTTGTAGAGATGTATCAATAGAGTATGATAGTGAGAGTTTTCCTTCTGATCTTGCTGTCATGGACTTGGGAGAGTTTGATGTTATCTTAGGCATGGATTGGTTGTCCAGACACCAGGCAGTAGTTGATTGTCGGGCCAGGGAGGTGTCTTTGTCTTCTCTGTTGGGGCGTAGATTGGTGTTCGTTGGAGAGCGAAGAGCCCTATCGGCGTGTTGTATCTCTGGAATCCAAGCTTTCAGGATGATCCGAGAGGGTTGTGATGCCTTTCTAGCTCATGTGGTCGATTCTTCGGTACCAGTACCTGGAGTGGAGGATATCCCAATTGTTCGGGAGTTTCCCGATGTATTTCCTGATGATTTACTTGGGTTGCCTCCGGAGCGGGAGGTGGAGTATACAGTTGATTTGGTACCGGGAGTTGCACCTATTTCTATACCGCCCTACAGAATGGCTCCGACAGAACTTCAGGAGTTGAAGAAACAACTGGAGGAGTTATTGGATAAGGGTTTCATTAGACCGAGCATCTCACCATGGGGTGCCCCGGTCTTGTTTGTGAAGAAGAATGATGGCAGTATGTGGATGTGTGTGGACTATAGGCAGTTGAACAAGGTGACTGTGAAGAACAAGTATCCTTTGCCTAGAATCAATGACTTGTTCGATCAGTTGCAGGGTGCATCTGTATTCTCGAAGATTGACTTGCGATCTGGTTACCATCAGGTTCGGATTGCAAAGCAAGACATACCGAAGACTGTATTCCGCACTCGGTATGGTCATTATGAGTTTGTGGTTGTTCCTTTTGGTCTGACGAATGCAATGACAGTGTTCATATGTATGATGCAACAGGTCTTCCATGAATTCCTGGACCAGTTTGTGGTAGTGTTCATTGATGATATTCTGGTCTACACGAGTAGTAAGGCCGAACATGAGGACCACTTGAGACAGGTTTTGCAGAGGTTGAGAGAGGAACAGCTCTATGCCAAGCTCAGCAAGTGTGAGTTTTGGTTGGATGAGGTCGCGTTTGATGTGGTCATTCCAGCAAGTGCACAGACTCGTCGTGGTACTCAAGGTCGTATCCACAGAGACTAGGCAAGATATCAATCGATTCAATCTAATGGCAAAGAAAATAAATGAAGAGAAACAATATTGAAATTGAAGATTGATAAGAGAGCAAATGGCGAATTGAATGTAAAGAGAAGAGAAAGTAGAAATGACAATGAAAATGATAAACAAAGTAGCAATGATAAAAGGCCTAGATCATTCGGGAATTCACCGCCCTTCCTTTGC
>JAKUCV010001220.1:295321-326177 GCA_028386065.3 Turnera subulata | reverse complement strand
GGCGAGGCTTGTGCATACAGGGCAGAACACTTACAAACGCTATTGCCACCAACATTCGTTATACCACTGACAGGAACCAGTATGCACATAGCTCGATCTCTCCGTGTCACGCATCAACCGGGTAGGGGTCCTCCCCCTAAAGAGCATCTGGAGCATTCCTAGGGGTGGCACCAGTAGACATTGAAATGCTTGAAACGGCTCCCCCCCTCCAGGTCGCGCACAAAATATCCCGGTGCGTGACAATAATTAATCTGGGTTGAGTCTGGAGTAGTAGTTTTGCTCGAAAAATGAATTAAGTTATTACGACTTGGTTCTCATGTGCATGTCAGTATCCGTATGGGACGGGTGCTAAAAAATCAATTACTAATCTTTTTACTCCCTAAACTTAAGTTAATGCCTCATTTACTCCCAGTTGATGGAATAACAATACTTTCTAAATCCAATTAAACCTCCATTACGTGATAATAGGGTGTTGTTTTAACGGTTTGATTAATTTTGCAGTATATGTTTTTTTTCTATTCTCTTTTACTATTTGTATTCAGATCTTTATGGAATGAGCGCGTGTTCATCCTCAAAATTTCACATTTCGATTACTATTTTTTAATATTAAAACGGTATAGATTTTACTTATGATGTTTCCCTAATAATAATCTCTACATAGCGTAATGTAACAAAATTTCACAGTGAGTAAAATTCAGTATCTTAACGTGTACTTGAGGGAAGTTCTTAAGAGCAGCAAAAGGAGCTATTAAAAAGGATTGAGGAGGAATGAATAAAAAGGAAGGCAT
Source organism: Turnera subulata (assembly GCA_028386065.3). Taxonomy (NCBI): domain Eukaryota; kingdom Viridiplantae; phylum Streptophyta; class Magnoliopsida; order Malpighiales; family Passifloraceae; genus Turnera; species Turnera subulata. Next base: position 325,389 of record JAKUCV010001220.1, on the reverse strand, counting down.
GATGATTAGATATAAAGAAAATGTGCAGCAGACTCATTATGAGAAAGTGGATTCGAAAATCAAATAATTAAGAAAACATATTCTCAATAGCATAATGATGTTTTCCGCGATAATATGCACCGAATTAAAAAAAAAAAAAGCTCTCTATTCGTGACAAGATATTTTCATTTGAATGCAGAAAAGAAAAATCCAAAAACTCGTTGGTTAGGCTTTAATTAATTAAAACAATTAATTGATAGTACAATTAAGGGTCAAAGACTCGTGTGTGAACAGGGAAAGGATCTATTCCCGCCGTTCGATGCATAATGGGCCGGATTTGTTTTAATCGTTCGATGGTACGAAATTTTTACCCTCGTTTTCTTTTCTAGATTTGCAATTATGACCCCTTTTTTTTTTAAAAAAAAATAGCCTTTAACACCTTTTTTATTCGCAGTAATTATCACACTTCACGCCGTGTGTTCCTTCCGTTAGTACTTGGGTCTTGGTTTCCTCATTTTTTAGCGGGTGGCCTGTCTCTTTTCTTTCCAGTCCAAAACGCTGCGCTTTGTTGTAGTAGTACACTAGTACTTTGCGGGTCCCCGTTGGTTTTTAGTAATTGGATGGTTTGTTTTATTTTTTTTGGGCAAAGGAACAGTAATAAGAGTGGGGCCTATCACTTATCTCGAACATCGGGTGCTGCTTGGATTTATTGCTATTACTAGTATTATTATTTGTTCTTATTCTTAGTACAATTTACAGACAATATCTTCTCTGTTTATGCATGATTATATCTCTCTCTTGAATGGTACGAAGTACAATTTTTTTTTTCCAATCAGGGAAATTTGCATCGGGGTATTTAGACCTCAACGTCTTAGAAACTTAATTGCACGGAAATCATTTATTATTTGATATTCGAACCACAATATCAGACGAGAAAATAACTTGCTTCACCATCACATTTGCATGCTATTTGCGATAAGGCTAACCCAAGTCAACTACAAATTAAGAAGAACACACAGGCAAGAGGCAACCACTGTTGACAGGCCCAAACACTAATACTATAATTTATAATTAAGCCGGGTAATATGCTTATTTATTTGCTAGAGTGAGTTTGGATATATGCAACTTGGATGTTTGGATAAAAAATAATGCAACTCGGATGCAAACGGGTATTGTCTTATAAAAATTTATAATCAGTGTACATATTACTTCCTGCTCCTTAACAATAAAAATAACAGAGTTTTGAAAGTTTTTATGTCGTGATTATATATAAACTAATTATATTTTGGTTCTCAAAAAAAAAACTAATTATATTTAGTTGTAATTGTCTATCTACGACCCAAAATTAATGTCTCATCTACATATTATGGTACAGCACGTGAAAGAACCATGATCCTTGACTCAAAAATTCATGACTACAGACTACAGTGCCTTATCCCTCGGAGCAGTTCATTCTTTGTTTATTCTTTTTTTTTTAAAATGAAATTTGTTTGTTCTTTATTTTATTTCAACTTTTACACACGATGGGTATATATGTTCTTTTAGAAAAAAAAAGTACACCCACAAGAACAGAAAATGAAAATTAAGGAAACAAAAAGGTGTAGACCTGGTAGAATGGATAATTTCCTAAATAATATATTTTTTTAGTCCGTGATATTGTTGCTTAGACATTTGCTAATTTTTTTTCTTACTAAATACGCGTCTAGCTACCACGTTCATCATTATGGAAATTAACGTAGTATTTTTTCAAGGATCTAAATTATGATTACATAATCATTAAAATGATGACACTTACAATGATATCTTAAGCATTATTCATTTTTCACATTAATTACAACTGACAAAAGATATCATTAGGAGTACTAAATTACTAGTAACAGTAAACACTAGTATAAGATTTACAAAGAATAAAACTGCCAACAATCGAAGGGAAGGGTCCACGCGCATGTTTCAATAGTCAAAAACATTTAAGCATGAACAGCCAAAAGCAAAAGGGGAGAAAATAGGTTTGAAAAATAAAGCCAGTTCAAGAACATGAAAAAAAGAAGAAGAAAGAGTTGCACTCTGGCACAAAGAAAATTCTTCTCGCCGCCTTGATCATGATTAGCAATCGCCTTCCCCTTCACTAAAACCAATATCACTCTCTCACTTTCTGTCTTTTTCTCCTGAAGACTCACCTGATAATTCTCCTTGATACATGGTTAAAGTTTTGACACCCATTAGTTTTTTAGTTTCCTTGCTCATTATTGTTGTTTCCATCTCGCAAGTTTTCGCGCCGTAATTCTACCATAAAATACGCTTCAACATGCAATGAGCCCGCTTTTTCTTCCATATACTACTAAAAAGAAAAGTGGCTGATACTATTTTAAAATTAGGACTTTCCTAATTCAACATATCATCACCTAGCAATACCATATTACCATCCTCTTTTGCTTTGGTTTACCACCATTTACAGCCAGTATTATTGTCAAGGGAAATTTGAAAAAGCAAAAACCTAATTATCCTAAACAGGCTGGAATTCTTTATCATCAAAAAGTACTAGTGATATTTTCCGGGTTTAGTTTATAAATTACTGTATTAAAGGCCCCAAAACAAATTAATTTATTAGAGCGAAATCCAAAGTTGGATCCCAAATCAAGGGATGCACCATCCGCGTTTGTTCTTATTGATTCGCCTCTTCTTGAAGTTTCAAGCAATCAAAAGCTTCTAATGAAACTCCTTTTATTATCTCAATCTTGCCGAGTCCAAAGCAGTACTATGGTAACAATTAATTTTATCGACAAAAAAAGTAGTACTCCTACCACTCTAGCGTATAAGATTCAGACCCTACACTCCATACACACACACACACACATATATATATATATATATATATATATATATATATATATATATATATATATACTCCTTTTTTAGTTCATAATTATTCACGGTGCCTGCTGTTCCTTTTGCATATTAAATGATGAAAGAGCAAAATTGCTGACATCGTGTAAGATCTGTATCTAACTCGAAAGAAAAAGCATCCACTGAACACAAGATAAAAAGAGGAAAAAACGCATCCAGGTTACTTAAATGCAGTGTTGACAAACCAGTATGGCATGCAAATTTACGTTCTATATTGTTAATTTTGTGCTTGTTTAACTTAATTGCAAGATATATATAAAAGAAAGCCATCAAGAACTCACTCACACAACCCTCTCCTCTCATCCCTATGCACCCCACCCACCACCATGTGATCCCTCATTCCTCACCTGCCCGTCAAATTTCCTCCTCTCCACTGAAGCTATATCCACGTGGCACATGGCATGCCCGACGGGTGGCAAACAGAAGATAAGAAATGCCATTATTAATCTCGGCCAAGAATGGTGTATGTTAAACCCAGTAGCCAAACACCCTCCTCCTATGAATAAAATTTTTGGATCTCGAGCTATCCCAGCATTAAATGCCGGCTCAGGTCAATTAACTGCGCCCGTGCAACCGCAGCCCTGAATATAGCACAAGTTGGCGTAAGCAAATATGCGTACACACCGATAGGTCACATTAATAAAAATCTTTGAACTAGATAGTTGGATGATGGCCATAGAAAGATACAGATGTATAGAATCTTATATACGGATCAAAGAATTCAGTGTAAACATTGAGTTATCACTATCGAGAGACAGAGTGAGAAATGGGGGAATCGAGTGGTAGTGTACTACGTATCTTAGCTGTATTATTATTATGTAGTACTAGTACTAAGTAGCAATACTTACTCAAAAAGACCACTCGTGATATAATATAAGCCCAAGAAAACAGAGGAGTACTTTTTTGAGACAAAGAACGAGGACCCACATCACTCGCTGTCTGATTAGACAGATGGGTATAGAGAGATTGAAGGACCCCACCCATGTAGTAATAGTAGTAGAGGATGTTGATGATGATGATGATGATGATGATGATCAATCCAATGGCAAAATCCAATGCATGATGTTGTTTGTTTTTTTTTTGGTGCTTTTGATGCTCTTTTCCTCTGATAAGACTATACACATTACCAGAATTCGTGTCAAGTGTCAACGCCGTTAGATTTCCGAAATAAAAAGTAGTTAGCTTGTCCTTGTCGACATGTTTCTCTACGGCTCTGTTTTTAACCTCCCAAAAGAGAAATGGAAGGAGAAGAAGAAGAAGGAGAAGAGCGTGTGTGATTGGCTTTTTGGCTGAGTTCTCTTGTAGTAGGTATATATAATAAAACACGGGCACAGCAAAAGGAAATGCGTCCAATAATGGTGCACAACACAACCCAAAAACACCACCATGTTCTTTTCTTTTTGGCTAACGCTAATAATTTGGGGGGTTTTGGTAAAAAGATGGTAGGGTCAATAAGACAATAACTCTATAGAATCAAGCACCAAAAGCCAAAAATAGTGCCAAAATGCTACACAGTTAAATACTGGTGGCTGGCTCCACTATCCGCTCCTCCAATAAAAACCCAACTCATAGGGTGAGCCCCACCCCTCCTCTCACGAGCTCACGATTATCACTACTACTACTTAAAATGAATACAGAAACAAACCAAGAGAAAAAACAAAATTTAGCAAAGGGCCAGCCAGCAGATACATTCAAGACAAATGGAAAACAGTGCTGGTAAAATAAAGGGGTACCCAGAAGGAAAAAAAAAAAATCTAAAAACTGGATTTTGATAGCTCTAAGGCTTGGGAGAGAAATGGGCAGAGATATGGGGTGTTCTTTGCAACCCCCATCCTCCATGTTCTGTTCTTATTTTTGCTTTTGAAACATATATAAACAACACATATAAACATCTCCTCCAGGGAAAGAGAGCCCACTACTACTCCTAACAACTTTAATATATATTATCTATAGATACTTACTCCCCTATTGATGATTAAAACCCCTCCCCCCAATTCAACTTAGGACCCCTCCAAAAAAAAAAAGCGAAGTAAAAATCAAAAAGGAGTGAAAAAAATATTAAAACTAAAATAAAAAACCCATTTCATGTATAATTTATGACATCAAACTTCTAGTCCCTTGGAAGTTGTATAACTGAACCACCACCACCACCACCACCACAAGCTAAGCAAACTAACCCACAGCAGCAGCAGCATCAGTAGCCAGCATTAGCCCCATGCAAAACCTTTCTTCTTTCACATAATACTGCAACTAGACGTGTTCTCATCACTGAAGAAGTTGGTATACGGGTCAGTAGCGTGTGGGGGCGGGTACGGGTATGGTGGATACGGGTATGGGTGTGGGGGCATGTAGTTTACTGCCGGTGGGGGCCTGGCATACATCATGGGCTGGAACCTCTCATTGCCCATTGCCCTTTGTTGGTTCATCACTGCTTGCATGTACTGCTGCTGTTGTTGTTGGAACGGGTTACCCGGCATCGCGTCCGGCCCGGCTCCTTGGAAGTATCCGGGAGGCCCGCCGGCGCCGCCTCCTCCGCCGCCACCCATGGCGGGCAGGCCTTGGACAGCGGGGATGTTACCCATCTGGCCCATTGGCATGCCTCCCATCCGGCCCATGGGCATGTTCCCTCCTCCCATTGGGCCCATGCTGCCACCAGGGGGCCCACCCATATCTGGGAATCCATCATGAATAGCACCACCTCCTCCTCCACCACCACCCCCGTTATTGCCCTTTTTACCCCCGTTCATTTGCATGTTATTGCCATTACCGCCACCACCACCACCGTTCTTGTTACCGCCGCCGCCGCCTTGGTTACCATTTTTTCCATCTTGTGGCTTCCCACCACCATTTTTCCCACCTTGATTCTGTTGTCCACCATTATTACCACCTCCTCCAGCACCACCGCCGCCGCCACCTTTCTTTCCACCATTTCCATTTTTACCATCACCACCACCACCACCACCCATGTTTATGTGAACAGGTACAGGTCCATTACCACCACCGCCACCACCACCTCCCTTTTTGCCATTATTACCACCACCATTGGGAGGAGCACCACCCTTCATCATGTGGGGATGCATACCATTCATCATCAAACCAGGAGGAAGACCCTGAGGGCCATTACCCATCATGGGTGGTTTCATCTTGGGGGGGAGAGGATGGTCGTCTACTTCATCATCCAAGTCATCGTCGTCAAATTCATCATCGAATTCATCATCATCAAACTCATCATCGCTCAAGTCATCTTCAGGGAGGTCAAACTTGACTGCCTTTTGGTGGTTCTGTGGGGGGCCGCCGCCCTGGTTAGGCATTTTCAATTGGGGGGGTAGCTTCAGATCTCCAAGTCCTTTCATCTGCTGGAGTTGCTGCAGGTGCTGGAGCTGTTGTTGGAGTTGCTGCTGCTGGGGAATAGGCTGGCCACCACCACCTTTGGGTGGGTTCCCATGGTGGTTGTTGTTGTTGTTGTTGTTACCCTTTTGGCCTTTGTTATTGTTGTTGTTGTTGCCACCACCACCCTTGCCATTATCAAGTTGCATGTTCTTGAACTGGTTAGCCATGTGGTTCTGGTTGTTATTGTTGTTGGGCTTTTGAGCACCCCAAACCTCAGCATGTTTCCCTGATTTTGCAAGCTTCTTTATCAGCACATTGGGGTCTACATTACCTGAAACTGTTACCTTCCCTTGCTCCGAGTCTATGCTGGTAGTGAAAACCCCTGGCCAGAGAGACAAATGTAAGAATTTTTGCAGAGTAAAAAGCAAGCTTCTGAGTCCAATTATGTGCAGCAAGTCTAAGGAACAGAGACTCAGCATTCTGGAAGGAGAAAAAAACAGAGCTCAGGGGGAAATGGTACCATCAATTTTCTGCAATATTTTCTTCACTTTCTGCTTGCACCCATCACAGTGAATGTTCACTTTCAAAACACAAGTCTGCATGTACAAGCAACCCAAGAGCAAGGCCGGAGTGAGATATGAGCTCAAGATAGAATAATAATAATAATAATAATTACTTATCTAGTAGTGATTACTAAAACGTGCATAAGAATGGGTGGAAAGTGAAAGCAGTGAGATATTCTAGAAATTTAGAATATTGAGAGAAAAGAGAACAACTTTGAGTCCAAACCAAGCAAAGCAAATTGAAAAGAAAAGAACAAATGAGGAGGAAATGAGCTATAGCTGCGGTGACAACAACAAGAGCAGAGCAAAAAAAAAAAAGGGTACCTGGATCTTCAAGAACTCTTCTTTACTCATATCTTCCACTCAAATGGAACAAACACAAAGCTCCAATAATGGAAAGAGAAAGAAAAAAAGAACAGGGTAGCTAGTAGCTAGATCTGAGAAACAGAAAGCAGCTAAAACAGAACAAGATAAAACTCCAGAATGGGGTTCCTCCTCTGTTCTTTCTCTTGGGTCTTTTGGTGAAACGAACACACGGAAGAAAATGAGAGAAAACAAATAGGAGGGTCTCAGTCTCTGAGCAGAGAAAGTTAAAGACACAATAACAACAACAACAAGAACAACAAGGCACAGTCTTGAAGTGAGAGAGGGAGAGAGAGTGAGTAATGTTTCACAGGCCGTTGGGGCACATTAAACTTTCTCTGGACTCTGCTTCCTCTATTTCAGGGTAAGAGAGAGAGAGAGAGAGAGAGAGAGAAAGAGAAAGATAAGCTAATAGAGAAGACCCTGGCAGAAAATAAGAAAGATGGAGAGAGAGAGAGAGAGAGGGGGAGAAAGAAGAGAGCTTGGTGTTGCAAGCAAGGCTTCACACTCTCTTTTGGGCTTTATTTATTGGTATATTTGGGGGCTATTTGTTACCCTCCTCAAGTGCATTTTTTCCACTCTTGTTTTTTTTTTGTAACTTACCCACTTTTCTCTTTTCTGCTGAAGAAAAGAAAAAATTACACAAATCTTTCTTTCATTACCACCCCTTTTTATCTTTAGTTCTTTTACCAGGCTTGGCTGGGGGATATGGAGCCATTTCCTGTGAGCCATATTTGGGTTTTGGCTTGATTTCGGTGGTGTGGCTTCACTGGCTTGGCTTCTTTTAGGTTTTGTTTTATAATAGTACCATGTGAAAGAGTAAGTGGATTAATAAATGGACAAGGTAGAGAGCTCAGATTTGTTTTTAATCCCTGATAACTATTATCATCAGATGTGAATGAACTCTTGTCAGATCCTCTCCCCGGTTTGGGTGGTACAATAAATAATGCCATTCAATGGGGACCAAAAGGTAGCTTGGAAAACTATTACCACTGTGTTACGTATTTTTGTACTCCACATTACACATTTCTTTTGCCAAATTTGCCAGAGCAGCCTAGTCGTCCCAGACTAATGTATACCTCTTGTACATTCTTTTGGGTTGACATAAGAAGATTTTATTGGGTTTGAATTCGGATTAGGCTTTTTATGAATGGTCCACTTCTATTGGCCCATCAACCCTGCGAGTGTAAAGTGTAAACACTCTCTAGTACTCTACTTCCTCAAGGGTGTCTGTTAAAAAAAAGAAAAAGAAATTCTAAAAGTTCAAACCAAGTAACCTCTCCCTCTTTCATTTCAGTAGTTTTAGGATGAACTATGGTGATGGTAAATATATTATCAGTAGACCCGAAAATGGGTCTCAAATTTTTCACAGGGAACTTATGCTACTCTTCCCCCCCTCCCCTCCCCCTTTTTTTTTTCATTTTTATTCGACTTCGTCAACAAGTTTATTAGAGTGTGTACTACATGGAAAAGTTGTTGGGTGCTTCATGAATTCGCATTTATGCTTTAGTTTAGCCTTTGAAATTGACATCATAAAATGCCAAAATTCAATAATTGGGAGTGACATGGATGGGACAACACACTCTAACAGGTGAAAACATTCTAACTTCCTTATTTGAATTTCACATTCTAAGTTGAACAAAAAAAAAAAAAAATCACATTCTAACTTTTCTCATCAAGTGCAAGAGGGGACTTGAATGCGAGTGATTAAATTTTGGTATGTAGTCTGTACCAGACCAGTTAACAAAAAATACTTTTGCTGCCAAAAATACCATACGAATCTAGCGTCTACGCTATCTTCATGTCCATATATAAAGCTCCAAGAAAATGAATGGTCCTTCATGTATACTCTACACTAGCTAGACCTTGGCTTGGATGCATTTGAACCCATTACTATAAGCTCCAATCTTTCACGTTTGTTCGTGTCAAAACATGGATTCTCTTGTTACTATTTCAGGATAATAAATCCTTATTGATCAAGGAGTATCCAAGAGTCCATTAAAATGACACAAAAATATGGGAGACATGACATGTACTCCTGGGTGTAGATCCCTTTATTAATGAAATGAGTTATTACCATACTAATCTCGCATTGATCCAAAACTTTAGTAGTACTGATTAAGGCTACACGTTTCCTATGATTCCAGCTTAAGTCCAGAAATTAATGATGAATTTTGTTTTCACACTGACAAATATTTGACAATGTTGAAATGTGATGAGGCTGGAAAGACATCACCTCTATCTGGTTTACAAACATTCTTGATTTAGTAAGAGTACTAGTATTATATCCATACATTTAATTTCAATTGAAGTAATTATATCAACTTAAGGTTTAAGCTTTGCCCATTCAAGGACTAGGGAGTCATATATATATACTTGAACCTCTCCATGCATGATTCGTATATTTTGCTGTCACCTTCTAGTAATTGCTTCAAAGAGGGAAATCATTGCCTAGCGCGGTTAAAGTTTGGCTCAACATAAAAGGGACAATTCTTCCTTTAACATTTCACGCAGTAGGCTCAAAAAGATTGTTTCTCCATGGACTACGCAAGGTAATTGGTCTTTCCATGTGATGTCAAAGAAAGAAAGGAGAAAAAAAAAGGAAGGGAGGAGGGAGTTACCAGCTTCAGTTTTGAAGGAAGGACTTTTTAAAGGAAAAGTGGTAGGTAAGATTATACGTAACTAATGAAAGCTCCTTTGGTTTAATCATGTCTTACTTTAATAATATTAGGTAGGGAAAGCTATTCCAGACTAGACATGGACTTATGAATAAGTTCAAATAGGGTATTTTCTATTAAGTGAAGTAGCTTTCTTTTCTTTCCAACCAAACCATTGGTACTGTCCTCTTAAAAGCCTAACCGCAATGAAAACCTTGTGCTTTTTTTTCCTTCTGGTTTCGTTCTTCAGCTAATTTATACTAACTTTACCTCTAAAAAGGAACTTGAATGGCGACAAATTACCTAAACCAATTGTCATTCTTGCCCGGATTATAAGCAGAGAGCCCCTAAGATTTAGCACCACATGGAACTTGAACTAGTACTCTTATAATAAATAGCCATCTGATTAGGTGATGGTAACTAAAGCAATATATAGAGGTTTGCTGTTTTTTTTTTTTTTTCTTGAAGAACAATTAGAGAATCAATGACATAGTTCATCATCTCAATAAACGTGACAGCAATTAGTGAACAGAAGTGGATGAATTTGAACGGAAGAAGAAAGATCAATAGAACAATGTCATGTCAGGGTTTTGATTAACTGCAGTTTGTCTGTATAATTCTTTAGCGGAAACATCTGGGCTGCAAGGCACAGCACTTGCCATTTATATTCAGTGTATCACATGAGTACCCACATGGTCAGGATAGTGATTGACATATGGGAGAAGTTAAGTTAGCAGGGATCTAGATGCATGAGATCGCATGGTCCCTACCCTCCTCTTTCTTTTGTAATTGCTCAAGATTTTTAGGTTGTAATGGAAGAATAATAATGGAGGCATAAATGTTAAGAAGTTTTTGACTACCAGGGAAAATTGAAAAACATTGGTAACTACCTATCACTGCCACACACACCCTCACTACTATACTAATTCTTCATGTATACCTCACAAAAATCCAAGAAATTTCTCGTGGTTACCCATATTCAATGGATTAAATATATAACAGTATATTGAACTATACATTCATGTTGGCTTCTTCTTTTGTGCGTGCTCTATTCTCTTGTTTGTCATCCATTTTGGATCTTCTCGATAAGACATTTTCCACCATTCCATTTTGATAGCCTAGCCAAATTTATCGATTCCGTCATCAATAGTTTCTTGCCAAAATTGCTCCCATCTAATTCCTCATCCTGCTCCTCACAGTATCATATCTACCACCATAAGGTTACGAACAGAAATTAAAAGTTTGCACATGGTAGTAGCCAGATAGGCAGCACCAAGAACAGCAATATATCCCATCAACTCATGAAGTTTTATGCAGTTTTTTTTGGCCTCTTGTGTGTTCCACAAAATGTGCCTTTTATTTTTCGTGCAAGATAGTTTGGCAGAAAAGTCCTCTGAATTATATAGGGTCACATGGAAACTACAGCAGTTTGGCAATTACAATAAACATGTTGAAATATCTTCTGAGAGTAAACCCTTTTGAGGGGTGACATTATTGTGAAAGTGAAACGTTACTAATTTTACCAAAAGATTCGTTCAGGACAGATTACTGTTTGGAAAGTATTACTTCTTGATGTCGTGGATGTAACCTAGCTAAGTGGAAATATAAATCTCAACCATCATTGATATACTGCTTGAAGGTGGCCCTCCAACAAAGCAAAGGGCAAGCATGGAAAGGAAAAGAAGAAGAAAATGCACCGAAACCAAATCTTCCTTATATTTATCGCCATGATATGAGAAGAAAAAGGCAACATGAGCACAGTGCTTCTTTCCTCTTTTCATTTTTTGTTAAAAAGTATATTTGTTTAGCTTAAAGGAAAAGTTGGAAAGCAAGGGTTAGCAACTCCCAAGTTCATGACCTTCAACAAGCATATATGACTTGTGATGAGGGCCGCAGGTTTGGGAACGTGGAGGACTCTTGCATGAATGATGGATAGTATTCCTTCCTTTTATAGTGTTTCTCATCCTTTCACTTCTTATCTCCCTTTTCTTCCAAAACAAGAAACAAAAAATGTAGATTTGGGAAGAGTAGCCACTCTTAGTACTGTATCTACTTAATGCATTACATAAGCTAATGAACCCACTGGGTCAATGGCAAAATAAATGGAACTGAAACATGTAGTTAGAGAATCTGGCCACTAGGGGGACCTGCATTCTTGGCGCTAAACTTTTAGCTAACAAATTATTCTAGTTGCTGGACACGATATCCTTAAAAGGTTCTATGTAGGAAGTGATAGAGGTTCACCACTGACAAACACCCTGAGAAACCAAGTTAAGGGACCAAGAGTACGATTTTTTCATGCTTAACAAAAACTTATCCTTGTATCTGCATTATAAGGACCATTTTCCAGAAGTGAGATTAACAGAAAGTTGGTTATTCAAAAGTTAGTAAAAAAATATTTCATTCTGTAATGTTAAATAATGCAGTCACGAAGGGAAGCAAAGACATCCAAGGAAAACCGCCTCTGCATACTTCACTTGCAAGCAATCCTATGCAAAGAATGGCCAGTATCATGCAAGAAATTTAACCTCAGTAGACACTAAAGTGGCACACATGAACTTTGAGGATTCTCTGTTTCAAGGAACAACAAAACTTTGAAGATTCTCAGTTTGTCTCCTTCTGCTCATACTTCTATGGCAAATATTCCCTCTCAGCACCTCTTTTCGACTGTTAGCTCAAAGGAAAAAAGGTTACTACTGTAGACCTAGTAGGTTCCCCCAGCCCACTTGTGCCTCAACCTTTACTTTTTTTGCCTTTCAATCTACATGCTTGCTTACAAATATGGTTACTTCTCACCGCAGTCACAAACAAAAATTATATTACGTAGCAGTAGAGACGGAAAATTCAAAAAAATGCTGCAGCATAGAACTTCCAGAAAAAGGGCAAGGGAATAAAGCAGCAGCTAAGAATATTAACACCTCACCAGAGATATCACATATGTTATTGAGAACTTTTTTTTCTCTTTTGAAATCTTATTGAGAACTTCTTGCGGGGTGTGGCAGTGAGACAGAAAAGAAACTATTTGTTTGCCTCAGACATATTAAACAAATAGTGGTCTTGTCAAACTGGTCCAGAGTAAAAAGTTCACCACAGACTTTAATGTAACAAATTTATTGCACCAACTACATGGTCAAGATAATGAGTGGTCATGGACCAAATTAAAGAGTGACAAGTAATAGTTCAATTAATATTTTCTGTTAACAACTTCTATCTTTGCAAGATTACATCTGTATAATCATATTGTACAAAGCCACAAGAAATATCAAAAGGGCTGAAGAATCAAAATATACAACGTAGGATGCATATTCATAGGGCAAAAGTTAACAAAACAAAAAAAAAGGTAAAGAATTTACCATAATAAGGCAAAGAATTTCTCATTGATCACCCCTACTTATCTTGATCTCTATAAGTTCAGCGATTGGCTGACGGCATATGGGGCACTTATTTGATTGAAGCCTCAATTCTTTTGCACACTCGCCGCACATACACTGAAACAATACAAAATATGATTTGAGAGCACAGTGAGATAAAAATATACAAGCTAAAAGTTCATTGGGACACCCAAATTCAAATAAGCACCTTGAGTCATTGGGTCAAATACCATCCTCTTATTTCTTGAAAAATTCAACTGAGATGATATCTTTTAGACTGTACATATCATTTCAAGGTGGGGCTAATGACCTTATATTGGCATAGTGGTCAAAAAGAACATTTGGGCCAGTTGCCTTCTGATATGCTCATAGGATTGGTGTATCGATTATGCACGAATGCTACAAATTTTCAGCCAAATGCTTTACAAATGGGCTATACTGGGGATGCCCAATCAATGCAGCCTAATTATCAGATAACTTGACCCTACGAGCTCAATCCATCTATTTCAGTAAATCAAGCACAAAAAATTCAACCTTCCTATTGTTAAAGTTTACAGCACTATCTTCATAATCACTACAAGAGTACATATGATTAACTGTCTTAAAGGATATTCATAATATCTCAAGATATTGCATAAAGGCATCTTACCATATGGCGGCAAGGTAAAACTGCTGTATCCTTTGGTTCAGTCATGCAGATCACACACTCCTTGCCAGGCTCACTATCGTCGAAGCCTTCAGCTGTTGAGCTTCCTATACCATACAAATCACGTAGCTCATATCGTTCTCCATCAATCCACAAAATCTGCCTGACTACTTTTGCTTCAAAAAGGCCTCCATTTTTCTTCTCAAGTACAGCTTGAGTAATTTGCATATGGCCATCTGTTTTCAATGCAGAATCATCAGCCTCTTGGTCAGTTAAATCAACCGCCGAAGTTTCAGCAATTACTACAAGAGGAAAAATATCTTCTCCAGGAGATGGTTTTGCCAGATCATCCAACTCAAAGAACCCCAAGTCGATTCCTGTTCCTGAAGGCTGACAAAATTTTTGTCCATGACCTTTCTGAAAGGGAATACGTAATGGTAGATGGGCTTCAGGATATACAGGAGTAAACCTACAATTTGACTCTTCCTTGGCAAAGTATATAATTGTAATGCTGGTATTTGCAAAGGAAAACAGAAAAAAAGTGGCATTAGATATGTATACAAATCTTATTTTGTTCAAACAACGAATCCATATTTCCTTGTCTACAAGGACAAGAACATTCACACGCAAAAGCAACTCATAATAAGGTACATTTGAAAATCACCAATCTTTGGTATCTATCATACTAAATCTTATACCCCAAACTAAATCCAAGAAGTTCCACATTGGCATGTTTGGGTTTTACTACGGGACTATCAATTGTTTGATTATGAAACTAAATAAACCACAAAAAAAAAACTCTTGAGATTTTCCTTTGTGGGTTAACGACCGTGAAATTACCATTTTATATTTAGCCAACTCAAGGGACAAATTGGACATCAGCCTAGGACTAAGCAAAAGTTAATCTTTTCTTCCTCCCTCAAAGCAGAGTTCTTACCCTAAATCTTAGATTCATAGTGTTTTGCGTTATAAGTTGTATGAAATGATAACATAGCAATTATGCATTAAAGTTATCCAAGTATAATCTCAGGTAAACTGGTATCTAGTAACTGACATTTCATCAATTGAATCAGCATAGAATGGTTTCAGAGTGCACATTGTGCACTTTCACCCATTGGCTTGGGTCAAGTTCAACCATACAACTGATAACAAACTTAAGAATGTCTCATCCATTAGCCCAACAACCAACATTAAATGACAATGACAGCTGGTTTGCAGATCTAGCAGCTAAAAGGATGACATTCACCATTAGAATACATACCTAATAAAATAGGTCTCTTCCATCAACCTCAATTAGGTAGTCAAGAATTAAACAACTGAACACTTTATAGACATCAGCAATCATACAAAGGGAGATTGTGACACATATTTAACCCTTCAGACCTCATTTCTTAACATCAGTAAGATATCAGGTCAACAGAATTGCATGACAAGCAATCTGATTTTGTAGAACATATCATACCAACATCTGGCTGAGGCATGGTCTAGCTAGTTCTCATCTATCTCCTCCAAAAGCAGAGGCCCCAAAACTTAAACTCAATAAGCCTCATCAAATTCTCAATTAACTAGAAGGTAAAGGAAAACTACTCATACATGCTGAACAACCATCAAAGAGCTTCTCTCAAAACTCTCACCCAGAAACTGACACAAATTATATAGCACTAAAAACAATGGTGCATTTACTTACAGTAGAATTGCCACTAAAGATACAACTAAAGGCAGTTAGAAAAATTGCTCCCATATAATGAAAACCGGGGCTTCATCTGCTAACCAGTTTTTATCAAACTGTTTGAGTTTACTCGGTAACCAATTTGATGTTCGTTCATGTCTTACCACATCATTCGCCAAACAGTTTTAACCATTCATTGATCTCTGCTGCTTTATCTGTACTCACAAGCTATCTCCTTGTTTTTAACTGACTATAACTAGTCAAATGAGCAAAATATCAGTGGGAAAGCGGTTGGGGCATCTAAAGCCAGCTACAGACATGACCTATATGCATCTGGAAGACTACACATTAGCAAGGAAAAGTGTACAAAAGAAATACAAGCCCTTGCTTTAGTTATATAGCAGATATTCCTTCTGAGTTGCTTGCAAGTCTTCCAGCGACAGGTTTTTCCTTTTACTACTCTCACTGCCTCCATCGGGAAACAATGTAGAACTACAAGATTAGACCTAACGCTTTGTGCAATGGTAGTATCACAATAATCTTTTAAAATCTACCAGACCTTGGAACTGAGGCAGTCAATTCAAAAAATATGCTGAAAATTGGCAAACCAATGCCTTTTAACACGACAAGAATTAACAATAACTATGAAACGAATTGCACCATTACTACTGCTTATCTTCCTTCTACTAACAACCAAAGGATCCAAACAGCCTAATCAAAATTAAGTTACTAACTGTTAGTTAAAGAAATAATCAAATTCAAGATCTCAACTTTATCTGCTTAACAATTCAAGAAGTCAACTTTAACAGCAGAACAGAATCAGAAGTCATCATCTAACAAACAGCGAGACGTATCAACACCAACAAATCAACACAAAACAATGCCTCTTGAAAATGGAAAATTTACGGTGCTAAGTCAAAACACTAACCTCCCATCAAACACAGCATCGAAAACGAAGGAAACCAAGTAGTGATCGGGATTCTCCTCGTCAATTTCCACCTTCAAAGTATCTTTATGAACGTTGACATCATTCCTGACCTTCTTTGCGTTCTGATGATCAACATAAGGAGCCGGTTCAACAACCGGGGGAAAACCCACATTAGGCCTCACCGCAGGCCACCCATTAGACTGAGCAGGATGGGTGAAAGGGAGGTAATTGAATCTTCCCATCATGTGTTGATGGTTGTTGCCATAACTGGAGGAGGAGCAGTAGGCAGGGGTGCTGTAGTAGGAGTGAATTGGGGGAGGTGGGTGTGAAGGATAAGGGTTATGGGGTGCAGGATAAGCTGATGCTGATGGTGCCAGCGGAGGAGCAGGTGGTGGGGGAGGCGGAAGAGGGTGGGAGATGGGTTCTTGGGGGTAATAGTATGGAGGTGGTGGTGGTGGTGGTGGTGGTGGGTGTTGGTAATAAGTCTGGTTTCTTCTTCTGTTACTGCTAAAGGAAATCCCCATCTTTTGGTTGTTTGTGTGTTTGTGAGCTAGAGAAACAGAGGGTTTATGTGGTGGTTAGATAAATTTCTGTGTCTATTCTGTCTGGAAATTTGATCTGGGTTGTGCAGCTGGTGTTGAATGGAACTATGAGAGGCCGTCTTACTTTTCTTGTTTTGTTGTTGAAGAAAATTCCCTGTTTTTGGTTTAGTTTAGTTCGATTTGATTGACTACTACTCTGTTTAGTTTTGACAGTTGTTTGTAAAAAAAGAAAGGTTTTGACTTTTGACAGTTCTAATACCGTGTTTGTCTACTTACTTTTGGAGGTTATTTATTTTCCTTTTTCTTGGTTCGGTGAAGGAAGGCTATTTATTTTCCTTCCATAGCCAAATTCACCGCCTCAGTGATGCTTCTGCAAATTTAATAACTTAGAGCATATTGCTTCTGTCAAAAAAAAAAAAATCAATAAGATAGAGGGACTGTTTAGTTTATGGGTATCCTGGCTTTTACACTAATGGTGATTAAGGAGATCTTGATGACTGAAAATCGATTTGAAGATGCTGTTAAAAAGAGTTGCTGGCTCTACAAGTAAAGTAAGGGGGGTGAAAGTTACTTCAGTTTCATTTTCTTTTTTCATATATATGTCTTCATATTTGTCCTTGATTACTAACTGGTGAATAAGGGTTGAAAATCCTAGAAGGTTGTTTAACTGAAGTAACCTGATTTGAATTGAATCTGAACAGGAACGTCTTCAACTCTGTTGTTATTATTTAGACCAAGACTTTTGGTGGCCAACCGCGTTCATGTTGATTTCCTTGTAATGAGAAAAAAAATATATGATTACTTCAAGACTTCTCATCAAGTTTTCATGTGCAATATGGTTGGAAGAGTTTGTTCAACGGGCTAAATTGCATTCCCTGGAAGATCATGAATGGAATTTGTTTAACATAAATAGTGATTTAAAAGTTTGACTACTCGAGATTTGCCACACCAATAAAAAAATGAGTTTTTAAGAATAAGTGTACTGCATAATCTAAAGATTGAAGGAATTGCTTAATTTCTAAGCAACACCATCATCAGCCCAAGTTGTCATCAATATTCTTTACTGTATGCATGCATTCTTATCGAACTATTAATTGAGTCCCTTAATTTTTTTTGGTATCGTTCGATGCACGGTCCACATTATATTTCCCATCAAAGTGGCTGAATGCTTAATTAAAACAGATGCTCATTTAAACAAGTGAATTAATAGGCAGAAAAAAGTAGGGAGGAGAAGAATCAATCAATTCTGAGACAAAAGCAGACAACCCTGAAACTGAAACCATTAGTATTTAGTAACATGTTCATATGGTAAACCAAATTGATGTAAATTTCCAAGGAGAAGAAACCTCAACTTCGTTTAGATGCTCTAAGGTAGTATGTTTTTTTCTTTCGCTATAAGCTTGATTGTGTTATTAATTAGCAAAGCTGAAATTTTCGCTGTTTTCATGCCAAAACAGTAAAGTTACACATATAGCAATTGCTTTTCATCTAAGCAATGTCCCCTGGAGTTCTGTTCCTGCAATTTGTCTTCCATGATCAACATTGGAAAAGAAACGCTGCAATTGGAAGTGTTCATGTCGCTTTGAGAAAACACAATCTTTTTCCGTCGAATTACACACATTCTTCATGATCTTTGGCTTACATGATAAAACAAGACCAATAGAGAAAGAAACAAAAGAGATCAGAGAGACAAACCAGCTACTCTACCGTCATTCTTCATGATCTCTTTGGCATACATCTTACTTTGAGGAGATAGAACACACTAAAATGGCTAAAAACTATTACAAGGATGTGTACCAGGACAATTTCATTAACCACATAACAAAAACTTACACCAAAAGGTCAGCAAAAGTCAGGTCTAGGTTTCTTGCGGACAGATATGCAGCCTCTTT
The DNA here is from genome assembly GCA_028386065.3 of Turnera subulata. NCBI lineage: Eukaryota > Viridiplantae > Streptophyta > Magnoliopsida > Malpighiales > Passifloraceae > Turnera > Turnera subulata. The sequence goes on along the minus strand of JAKUCV010001220.1, from coordinate 306,545 downwards.
GGTGATCCCTGAAAATTCTGATCTCAGAATAATCCCTGAGGTCTTCAAGGCTAAGATACTGCTGCTTGACCATCCTTGAGAAGTCACCACCAGTATCATGCACCCATATATAAGGGTGGCATGATTCATCATAGTAATATAGCAAGCTCCTCAAGCTAGCACTGCCTTTCTTGCCTGCAGGCATGTATGCCTTGTATATGCTCTTGCATTTTAGCCTTTTTGAAGAACCTGGCTTCAAAGTGTGAACCTTTTTCAGTATTGATCCCACCCTTACTTGCAACTCAACTGGCCTGTCACTGAGGTTCCAGATCCTTGTGCCAAATCCTGAGGTCGTCTGTGCATGATCCCTACATCCATCAAAGCAGCCCCCTAAAGAAAAAATGCTGAAACCTGTCATTTTCTGTCAAGGACTCTGGAAATGTTTGTGCACCTCAAAATTTGAAACAATGTCTTTTGTAGAAGTTCAGTTTCATTAATATATATATATAATACAGTACCAGAAAAGGTATGAGAAAACATCAGTTTTTGTGGCTTTCGGTTATTGTATGGATGGTTCTGATGATTGTGATATGGACTTGTGGGTCCTCCAAGAATGCAGATGATTGTTTAAACGATCCAGATTGCTCGAGACAAGATAGGGTTCATATATGGAGTTGCATGGGAATGAAACTTTAATGTCAAGGTAGAAAGTAAATCCCTTTCATCAAGGTAATGGTAGGACCCAGAAACCAGGAAAGTAAACATTAGCAGACAATGCTCAAGATGAAAGATAGGGAAAGAAAATCTTACAAAAAGCCACTATCTAACTTTTCTTTTGTGTGTGTGTGTGTGTGTAGGCGAGTGATGAAGAAAGAAACTAATGGTTCCCACAAGGCATAAATAGTCTTATAAAAAGCCAGGGCCTGGCTTTTCTATTGTTTGTATAGGTGCAAGCTAATGGTTCCCACAAGGCATTTAAATTTGCTCCCATGATGAGAATGCAGATGATTTTGCCTTCACCTTTCATCATTTCAAATGCTTTTGATTTCCTCCTGTGCAAGTCTCGAACAACCCTTTTCCAAACATGAAGCATCAAGCCAATTTTATTATGTGCTGGTGGTGCCCTCCCATCTTGGATGCCACCAGCCAGAGTGTGGACCAATCCGGCTTCCAAATTCCAACATTAGCTAGGCCAACAAGACCAGTGGGGGTCTAGGACCATACAAATTGCTCTCTAAACTGAGTGCCCTCCTCAATGATGCTATCAAGAGTCTAAAAATTCAGCATAGACAGAAACCACATGGTGTGACATATTTCTACCCTCAATAGAACTTACTGTTTACAAATGCCACAATTTCCAGGTACTGGTTTCTGTCTCTTTATCTGAATGACCCACAAATCAGGATCAACCCAACAACCGCATTAACATTAGCAACAGGAAATTTCCATCCTCTTTCTTTCTGTCTGGTGTTAGTTAGATAGGTCACAAGAAGTTAAAAAGGGAGAAAATATAAAAGTACACTAGCAGTTGATGGTGACTCCTCTACCAAATACACAACAGAATTCCTGGTAGCACAGATTGGTGCTACTATACATATCAGGGGTTGAATATTATACACCAGCATGATTAACAGACAATGTTCTTCATCGAGAGATGGTTCAGTAAGCACCAGCACAGGAATAATGTTCCAAACTAGATATCATCCAGATTCCAGCCTCACATGCTTAAATGCTTAAGCACAATCTTTTTATCTTTACTTTGTATTTTACTTTTAGATCTTTACTTTTTTCAATAGTTTCACTTGTAACTATATGTTTGCAGCATCAATATTACCATGGACATGATATTCACAAACTGATTCCTCAAGATTGCATCTAGGAAAACAAGAAAAGATAAAGGAGTTATAATTTAGCTGAATGGCTATATACTGTTACAAATGACCAACCTAATGGCTGCAAACATATGGAGCCTAAACCACAATGAAAATAACAATAATGCAGGAGTAAGGAGAGAGCAGGGGGTAATAGAGAAATTACACACTGCCAATACAAAGATATAAGATCAGTTGGAAGGAGGAAAAAAAATTGATTTCATTGATTCTTCTATTATAGTTGGATTTAAGGATATCCCAAATGTTGATTGGCCACTTCTATCCACCCCTATCTTCTGTAGAACGGACGACTGTACAGATGTTGTAAATGACAGGTATCAAATGATGGAAACATTTCCTTTTACAAGGAATTTACATAACTTATGAATTCCTTTTTTCATGATTGTCCTCAAAAGCATCTATTTTGACGATAAGAGGCTGGTTCAAATCGGTAGAAGGGTCAGCAACAATGGGCGACTGAGTTATGCCATCAACGCCATCCAAATCTTCATGTTCAGCCAAAGCTTTATCCAAAGCGTTTTTAGCAACCTTGGTGACGCATAACATTAAGACAACTGCACATAAAGCACGAAAGGAAATCAGCACTACCCACACAATCAAACTTCAGGCCAAGGATGATCAGAAGCATATGCTAATCTTAATACAAGTTCCACTCTAATGCATTTGATTTTTCACAAAGTTCTCCATAGCACAAGTCACTTATCCAAATTCATAGATCTCGAATTTGACAGGTAAAACACTATCTAATTTAAATGTATGCTTTACTAAATAGAGCATCAAACTCATGCATAAATTATTAACATCGATTAAGGCTTTTAACTTCCTTCTTTAGTCTCACACAAATATTTTTACATCACAAAAACTATTCGTTGTCTCTTACTTTGTACAAAAATCAGACAATGCCATAAAAAAAGTTTGAACCAGCAGAATACTGTTGCACAGGATAGTATTGATTCTGCTTGTGAATTAAAAATCACTTTCATAGCACGATGTCTGTGCAAAAATGCACATGAAGAAATGGGTCATGAGCCCTTTTCCGACCTGGATTTTATTTTTCCTTTTCTTCAAAGTGCTCTACTCAGCTTGCACATAAATATTTGTAAGCCCTCACTCTTTTCCAGTATATCAACGTCATCATTATCCAAGAAATACAAAAAACATGGCTCATGGACCAAACTTTATGATTAAAATATTCAAACAAGCATCAGAACAAGACACACCAAATTATTTTTGTTCATGAGCATTTAACCTCCAAACACTATGTTACCCAAAAGAAACAAAAGAAGTACAGAGGCAAGAGTAATGTGCAACTTACCAGATAGAACAAGGCTCAACACAATGAACACCTGGGTAAAGAAAGTTAATATACATTAGAATGCAAATAAACTTACAATCAAAACATGTTCCCAGGAAACACCTATAAGAGGTAAATAGAAAACCACGTAACCTTGAGCAAGCAAGTACATGATATATTTCTTACCCATCGGGCTGCTGAAAATTCACTCCATCCATGTGTAACATCAGAAAGATCCTTAAGAGTTGTTCCAACATATACTAAAGCAAGTGTTATTGGCTGTAGAAAGGCAACAGATTAGATAAACAAAAATAAGCTTACATTAGATCACTTGAAGAACACAATTAAGCACAAAACGTAGAATTATGTAATGAGATACACACAATATAACGACGATATCAATTATTTGTTCCCCATATGAATAACTTCAACTTAGGACAAGTGAGGGCCATGAAATTGGTTTAAAAGATTCATTTGTATGAGACTAACAACAATTTGCTCATGATATCAAAAGGCTTAAATATGCCCCTAATGGTGCATAGTCTAGCAAATTATGAATGTACTGGCTTTCATTTTGATATACCACTAAGTTGCAATGCAAGGGATAAGGGCAATGGTTGACCACTCAAGTAGACTGTTTCAATAGTCTGAATAACTTGTAATTCTAACTGTACACATATTCGTTCTTGAGTTTTACCTACAAATGAAGGGAGTGATCAAGATGCTTAATCATCAAAGGAAAACTTACTTCAATTAAGACAGGCAACTACCTTAAAATTGGTTTTGAAGGATCTATGAACTATCACCAACCTGTTAGTGATAGTACAAGCTCACATATACCACAGAAGGAATTAGCATAGCTAACCATGAGTACAATTGCTTTTCTCGTTTAGCCTCACTTAACAGAATCTTCATCCATGCACCATGAGCTAGGAACATCAATTCAGGTTTTAACAGTATGGACATCACCTAATCAGCATGCGACTATGCTGGCCCACTAAAACATGCCTACTTCTGATTCAAGCACAATAAACTAAGCTTGTATAACAAAACAATATTGAACAACTGGAACAACCAATTTAAAATAATGTTCAAGCACAATAAACTAAGCTTGTATAACAAAACGATATTGGACAACTGGAACAACCAATTTAAAATAATGCCGCAGTTATAACTTCTCCAACTTATGCAAGGAAAACAGAGAATAAAATACCATCATCCCCAACCAGGAAGCCAACAAATATTCTCCTAGTGGCACAGGCGTCACAGAAAGCAGGTAATTCAACATGTTGAATGGGAGCAAGGGAACTAGTCGAAGCAGAAGCACAATCTGCAGAACAAAATATTGAAGTTGGCTGTCACTGAAAAGTCAAGCCCTCTCAAAGGATAGTGCTAGACTAAGACTACTGGATAAGCAACAATAAAAGCATAACCAAAAGACATGTAATAACAAAATCAGTGGAGGATTTTTAGAATCAAGTGTACGTATGGCTACAAACCTTAAACCCAGATGTTTGAATTGCAACTGCCACCGCTCTAAACTTTGGATAATCCTTCAACTTGGAAACTACAAAGGATCGACCAATCTGAACAATATAATGAAGAATTAGACGTAAGTTATTCACAAATATACAATATAGAAGGGTTAAACAATTGCTGCTGGCTGTCTGGTAAGAATAAACACCAAAAGAATTTATTAAGATATGCATGGTCTGTTGGAAGGCTATCAATATATAGTGTTGCAAACATGAGCTCAAAGCTTACTGTTCTTCCAAGAAGAAAGGCAGCTCCTGCACCAATGGTGGCACCAACGGAATCAGCAATAAAGCCCACAGGCAATCCGAAAAGATATCCACCGCCTAGCTGAAAGGTGGAAACAAATTCAGGTCAAATTAAAAGGGAGCAAAAGATCCAAAGACTAGATAATCCTATCAAGATATGTTAGAAAACTCTTGAGGTAGAATAAGCATTAAGACCATCAAAATGATAACCATATGAGGGGCATTACACACGGAAGGAATTCTAAAATGCAAAGGACAGGGTATCAATGCTTACAGTTAGAACTGATGCTGGAACTGCTAAGATAGTTAGAGGAATGTATGCAACAGCCCTGCAAATAACTGGAAAAGTTACTAGAAAGGCAACAAATTCCAATTCAATACATATATGCCTGTGAAAAAATAGTTTGATACCCACTAGAATAGTTAAAAAGAACCCAATATTGATTGATCAGTGATGAAAAAATCAAAAGGCGCTTTCCCAGTGGACTGAAAACATAGTCACAACTTTGCAAATTTGCCTGTATGAACAACCAGTGACAAGGGAAGATGAACACAAATGGGAATCTTTTTTGATAGTATATCATCAATGGATCATTAAGTGTATAAGAGTAAAAATCTGGCTTTATCACGGAACAAAGCAAAATATCACCTTGCTTACTGTTTGAGAAAAAAAAAACAGCAATGAAGAGCTCTTGAACAGATTTTTAACTCTCCAGTAGGCAAAATAAACCGGGAAAATTGATGTAAGGAAAGATCAATAATTTTCATGAGCCTCAGTTTATGCTTAAGTTAAAGTAGCCAAATTGAAGCGTTAACATAGAAAAGCCACAAACAGAACATGGCGCATTTCCCTGATAGATATAGAGAACAGATCAAGAAGCTTCACTTCCAACCTAGGCCCATCCATCAGCCAAAGTAAGGGTGATTCGATCATCAAGAGAGAATCTAATTGCTTAAGGATGTACTCGAGACCACTTCAGAAGCACCACTACAAATTTTGATCTTCAAAATTTTAAGCACAGAACCAAATTCCGCATGCCTAGATATGAAAATCTCAAGAATGTCAAGAAGCACACGACATATCGTCAAAGCATCTCAGGTAACATCAAACAAATACATTAACTTACAGTACAAGGGGGCCCCAACGCCCAAGGTCCTTCTCAACCCATAACAAGAAGTCCTTCAATATCTGCAAGGAATTAGCTCTGTTAGTCACAACACAAATTTCAAAGCTAATTAAATAAAACGAACCCATCCATCGCCAGGATTCCTTCACAATAATATATGGACAATGCCCAAATTACAGTACTGAAATGTTTGGATCAAGTTCACCAGGCTGCTCTATCTTATGAGCTAAACAACCGAGAGTCCAACACAATAAAACAATTCAAATTCCACAGCATTGCTAGTTACCAAACTAAAGTTTAGGTAGGAAGATGACAGGAATGCAATCACATTACAGTTTCAAAAGGAACGACAAGCCATTTCACAAATGCACAATATCTTAAACAGATAAAAAAAAAAAAAAAACTCTTGACACAAGATTACAACCACAGAAGAAGCAGGAAAGGTGTTTGCTCATCAGCCCAGAATCAAACCGGTATTATACTGGTTTTAAAACTGAACAAACTATTACATGAAGTTCCAAATTTAAGGACCTAAATTCATATCAGTTCAGTGCACGACCACAATGCATAAGAAAATAATTGGGTGCAATTGAAGAAACTTTCTCAATTCCAATGACTAGTTGAAAATCCCTCCCAACATTCAGAACCAACCCACAAAAATGCAAGTTTTCGATAACCTGAACAATCCTAGAAACAGCACCACTAAACAACTAATCAAGCAAAACCCAAATCCAAAGCAGGAAACCCACCTCAAATCACCCACCAAAAAGCAAGCAAGCAAGAAAGGGCAAAAAGACGGGAACTTTAAAGAGACCCAGGTGATAAAAATGTGACCTTTTCCACAGGAAGAGTGAAGCAAGCGAAAACAGCACCGGCTAGGAGGAGGAGGAGGAGGGTGATCTTGAGAGCAGAGGCCCATGTGAAGGAAGCCATGGAAGAAGAGAACCCACGACGCCAAGGCCTGCAGTCTTCCTCGTCGTTCCCGAACTCAGATTCAGCTTGCTTCAACGACAAGCGTGCCCTCAACCCACCAAGATTTGCCAGATTCTTTGTACTTCCTCCTCTTAGGAAATTTCCCGAAAAAGATTATCCTCAAATGTGGATTCGATAAAACAAAAGCTCTGATCTTTTTTTATTTTATTTTTTTAGGGGGTTTGTGAGCTTTTGGTTTTGTGTTGTCAATGTTACTTGACGAGGCTGTGTTTAATTGATAAGGGAAAGAGAGGGACTTTTGCTTGCTTTAGGCTTTCCTCCTCCCTCGTAGTTTTTCTGAGTTTTTTCCGGTTCTGTTTCGAAAGTGATTTACTTCCATTAATCGTAAAGCACACGGGCTTGTTGGCGTCATGTGCCCGCGTAAAAAAGAAAACAAGCAAGAAATCTTTTAATACTATTATCCATCTAATATCTTTCCCTTCTATTCTTTTTTAATTTAATAGTACAAATGAGAAAAATCCAGTACGAATCAGCTAAGAAGACTGATGTTTATTGGGTTCCTTCATTAAATAGAATAGTTTGGATTAAAATATCTTATGTTATCTCCTTATCTGTGCTGTTGATTTGACTCGACTCCCTTGCTTTGTTCCCATGAAGCCTGACAAAATTCTGTCAAAATAATGTGTAGCTTATTGTGCAAATTGGAATTTTTAATTAGACTCGAAGTTTTTTATTGGGAATAGGCATTGGTTTTTTTTAAAAAAAAAAACTTTAGTGAGTACTGTCAATTATAGGTGCGGGCAACATATTGTCATGTAGCCTGACCTATAACGTATTTTATTAAGCCCAAAAAAAAAAAAACCTATAACGTATTCGCTTCCGGAATAAAGAAATATTACTGTTTGGAATTCACATCTGTGTTAATCAACTAGAATTAAGTGGTACTCTTGATTATCATTTCAAGCTTCTTAGTTTGCTAACTGTTAAATTTTTGGTCATTTGGGATGATTTTGAATGGCACTATGGAATTTCATCAAGAATAGTACTGCACTTGCCGCTGAAGCTTTTAGGATTTTTTAGTAAATATCCTCCTTGCTTCGGCTAGAAGGCTTGTTGTCCATTAATGCCTGTATTTGATGATATAATTGGCACGGACAATATAATTATTTAAGTTTTGCTTGAAGTTTGCTTGGCGTTTGATATAAAGATGGAATGAGAAGAGGGATTTTGCCAATTGTTCAATTAAATGTATTGTAAGTTTAACAAATTTCATTATCCGATCAAAAGAGGAGTATAATCCTCAGCGTTAGTATTAATCGACAATATTTTTTAATTAGTACTGTCACATACTCACATGTCTAAAAGCATTGATATCAAAACAGCACGCCATTTACAGCCTAAAGGCCCTAAACGCTGTGAAATTTTTGGACAATTTATTTACGGTTTATAGGAACCAACAAAATTTGCAACAGCGTCAAATGTTGCAATCTTGATTTTTTTAGCAAAAACAAAACTTTGCTTTTCCCTAGATTTTTTTATGAGTTTGATTTGTTTTGCTTTGACGCAATGCCATTCATGAATAATGCTAACCAACTTCTAATCAATCATATTTAAGTTCTGATCAAACTCTTAGGCTTAGTTTGGAAAAAAAATGGGAAGAACGAAAGGAAGAAGGATGGAATGTTCAATTCTCCCCTCTTGTTTGGTCGGAGGAGAGGAATGAAAATGGAGAGGATAATACATTCTTTTGTTTGGGATGTGAAAGAAAATGGGAGGGAAGAAACTTTTTCCTACAAAATTACAAAAAAAACCTTATATTTCAAAAGTAAGTTTAAATTAGTCAAAACTATAAAAATCAAATCCCAGCCCGTTCCATTCTCTTATTTTTGGAGAGATTGAGTTTCGTGGGCCAAGGGAGAAAATAATCGCCTCCTAATTCATTTCTCTTCCGTTTTATTGATTTCCCAAACAAGAGAATATATATTGTAACAGCCCGGATAAAAATTAGGATTTTTACCGGAACTGTAAAAGTCGTTTTACTGTTGAATTAATCTTGGGTAATTAATTCAAGGTAAATCGGGAGTCTTTTTTCGAATCCGAGTGTTTTCCCGCGCTCGTGATTTTCCCGTGGATTTTTCGAAACTAAGTTGGTATTTTTCGGGTTTCGGAATTTCTCGGAAAATCACACCGGAAAATAACTAAGGAGGTATCTGTTATTTTCTGGTCCGGATCGGATTCGCCCGTAATATGGACGAATTGTATTATTGATAATTCACATGTTAAATAGTGAATTTTCAGTATATAATGGTGGAGGCAGCCGGGTGAGGAGAAGAAGAAGGAAAAAAAAGAAGAAAAGAGAGAAAAGGAGAGGAAAAAAAAAAGAGGAAAAAAAAGAAAAGAAAAAAAAGAAAAAAAAGAAAAAGAAAAAGAAAAAAAATAGAAAAAAGGGAAACAGAAAAAAATACAGAAAAGAGGGAAAAAGGAAGAGAAAATGAAAGAAAAAAAAGAAAAGGAAAAAAACGAATTACTGAAAAATCGGAGAAAAAGAAGAAGAAAATACGAAAAAAAAGAAAAAAAAGAAAAAAAAGGATGAAGGCACTGTTCACGTCACCCAGGCGCCTCGTTACTGTGCACGCCGGCCGGATCCGTGCCTCCTCTCGCCGCACCACCTACACCATCGCGCTCGCCATCCTGTCGCCGACCGAACGCCACCAGCCCCGACTGATTCCGCCGCCGGACGCGCGCGCAGGAGCCGTTGACCCGCCTGCAGACCCGGCGGATCTGCTTCAGCCCAGCCGCCGCCTCACGCCGTGCCGCCTCGCGCCGTCCTTCCGCCACCTTGGAGTCGCCTCGAGGTCGTCTTCCTCGTGGCAGCCTTCCCCCGCGCTCTTGCGCCGCCGCCGCCGTCGAGGTGAGCAAGACCCGTGTAGTTGACCCATCTGTGCGTCCGGGTCGCGCCTGGGTTGGGTTGAGATTTAGAAAAAGTATATATATATACTTTGATTCTTTAATTAAGATAATTATGTTTGTTTGTAAATTAATATTATGGTTAGATTAGAAAAAAAATATATATATACCTTGAAAATAATTTCTGTAAATTTAATATTTATATTATTTAGTCTGGAAAATTATAATTTTGGTGTATGTATATAAATATGTATTTTGTAAATTAAAAGTAATTATGTTTTGTGTTGGAAATTAAATTGTATATATATTTAGAAAATATAAATACTATAAATATTTTCGAGAAATTATAAATAGCTTATTATTTTTCTGGAAAATTATAGTAATTATTGTTTTGGGAAATTATAATTATTTTATGGAAAAATATTTTGAAAAGAGTTTTAATTAAAATATAGTACCGAAATTATATTCGGATATACGGATGGTTAAATATTTTCGAAAAATGGAAATAATAAAGGATAAGAACCAGGATGGGTAATTTCGTAGTTTGGGCATCATAGTACCGATTATGTGCATTTATGTGTATATATGGTTTTGTGGTATAGGTTTGGATATCGGGCAGTTTCCCGAGGAGCCGGCGTCGGACCGGTCATAGTTTCCGAAGTTGAGTAATCGGCCAAGGTGAGGATGGATTTCCTTCAATATGTGCCTTATTACTCGGTTATCATGTTTTGATGATTGTGCTGAAACGCCCCGACCCGAATTTACCGTACACAGTAAACACGAGCCGGAACTGTGACGACCCAACCCAAAATGACTCAGCATACAGTGTATAAAACAAATATCCGGGCTCAACAGCCCATAATAAAAACAATAATAAAACCTCAACCGGCCCAATGGCCCAATAACAGTAAAGGTATGCACAGCGGAAGACTTTAAATAACTCACTAACACTGTATGCGACACATGCAAACTATGGATCCAAGCCCGTCCAAGGGAAACGTCGCAGCCTGTCTGGAATGCATCAACCTGTACCAAAAGTAACTCATCCTACGGGATGAAAGCCCGCAGGTGAGGGGTGAGTCCGAAGTGCTCACGACAATGGAAAGACAATCAATATGCAACTAAAAATTACTCAAGGTCCAAATCACGTAAAAACCACCAAATTGAAAGACAGGACCCAAAACCGGTCCAAGACCAAATGACTCAAATAAAATCCAATTATCCAATTTTATCTTTCCGGGCCCTGTCACGGATAAGCTAGGGTCGTACCAGGTTATCAACCTGTTCCTGGTGCCAGATCAAAAAGAACCC
>JAKUCV010001220.1:265019-288016 GCA_028386065.3 Turnera subulata | reverse complement strand
GTCTTTCCATTGTCGTGAGCACTTCGGACTCACCCCTCACCTGCGGGCTTTCATCCCGTAGGATGAGTTGTTCATTGTACAGGTTGATGCATTTCCAGACAGGCTGTGACGTTATCCCTTGGACAGGCTCAGATCCATAGTTTGCACGTGTCGCATACAGTGTTTATGTGAGTTTAAAGTCTTCCGCTGTGCACTATTTTGTTATTGTTGGGCCATTGGGCCAGTTATGATATTTTATTGTTGGGCCGAGGGGCCAGATATACGAGTTTTATATTTTGGGCTGTTGAGCCAGTTTTCCATTATTTACACTGTATGCTAGGTTTGATGGTTGGGTTGTCACAGTTCCGGCTCGTGTTTACTGTGTACGGTAAATTCGGGTCGGGGCGTTTCATATATTCTTTCCCCCCTAAAATTCCCTTCCCCTATTCTTTCCTTCATCTTTCCTGTGTTCCCAAACCAACCCTAAATGTTAAGTTCATTTCCCAAAATGTTGTGTCGTCTTGCTTCAGGGAGCTGGGTTTTACAACGGTTGATTTGCTCGGCGTTGGACGGGCTGTCTCCGAAGGTGGCGCTGAACGGGGCTCTGAACGTCGATGCTCCGGCTCCGGAATCCGGAAAGGTAACTTTGCCCAAGCATCCTCCGCCGAAATACTCCATCGAAGGAGGCCTGGCTTCCTTTACAAGCCAATAAGTTAGAATTGGAAAGTGGGCAAAACTTTTGAGATACAATTGTTGATGTTGGTTGAAGACAACAATTGCATTTTATATTAATTTTAATGTTTTAATATATAATTAACATTAGAGATACTAAAATAATAACAATTTTTAATATGTTGGCTTTAATTACTTTTAAGAAATATAATATACATTCTTTTTATTTATAAAATTAGAGAATAGGACCCTGTGGGGATCCAATTCCCCGCGGGGAACGAGAATGGGGACAATTTTTCCTTCCAACAGGGAATGGGCATGAGGGTGGAGGCGGGAAAACATTTCAGAAACAGGGGTGGGTGGTGAACCTTCGCCCGGAGCCCGACCCATTGCCATCCCTAGTCCCATGCACTATCATTAGTAATGAACTTTCGCTTGTATCTATGAAAAAAAGAGAAAAGTGGAAAGAAGGCACCTTTTGACGAAAATGCATGAATAATGTAAAAGGCTGGTGAAGATGTCTACTTAGGACGGTGTCATCTTTAAAAAAGCATGAGGAAACTGTATCTAATTTCAAAGCTAACAACACCATAGATAATGGAATCCTACCTTACCTGATATTGCAGCGAGAAATGTGAACAATATTCATATGGCATCAGAGGAACTTTCATTAAGAGATTTTCATAAGCTTTTGGGTTTGAAGAAAGAAAAGGACTAACAGATTGCTATGAAATTGCACGCAGAACACATGAAATGCTTCCAAAATCGAGTACAAATGCACCTCAGAGGCTAAGCTAAACATTCAACCAAAAAACATCCCACGTAGAGAAGAGAAACAGCAGGCAAATATATATGCATTGGAGTTTCAGCTTTACAGTGAGCATCCCACAAAAACGATCTGACAACTATAATACGATGTGATAATCGATTCTACTACAGTTGTTGGGATTGCCATTAAAGGACCTCTCATATGGTAATTCTTGTAACAAAGATCTACAAACAAATAAAGAATGGCAAATAATACCCCGACCATCTAGTACTCACAACCCATCATCCATATCTTCATATATGCTCAGCCAATCTCAACAGCCAAATTCTAGCTTTCCTGCACTCCTGGGAGGCCCTCTATAGCTTCACAATGTAGCCATGCAAGTGCTCATCCCATCCCTCTTGAGACAATGCCTACAAGAATAAATCCACCAGGTCCTCTCTATCTTGCACAAAGAGCATTGAGTAAAACATGTGCCAACATAAGGTCTACAAAATACTGGTGCCCTATCTGACCATCCCTCCACTTCAACTTGGCAGGAGCCCTGCCATAATGCACCCCGTCATTGCACCGGTTGTCGAAATGCCATGGAAAAGTCATATCAAAGTTGTCGATGACACCAGAAATTAGCCCTGCTTGCCTGAATTTATCTAGCACAACCCAATTAAATACCTCCATTTTGTTGGGATTAAATTGCAGCGCCCTTGCATAACCACCAGTTGCCACTGTGGTCCGGTAAAAGATCCGTGGAACTTCCAACCCTCTCTGCCTCACTGAATCCATAACTTCTTTCCAGAAAGATGCTGCAAACTCAGCTCCCAGAGCAAATCTCTTTACACTTTTCCAAAACACACCGTCATGCAATCCTGAATTCATGATTATAGTGTCTGGAACTGTGTCCTCTGAAAAGTACTGCTTCAACAGTTCCCTAAATCCTTCATCCTGCAAAGAATTCAACCCTTGGTAATTCCCTGTCTCATTCCAGTGACCGTTGAAAATGCTTGTGATCCGAACCGACTGAGATGCATCTCTGTGGTTTGTAAAATTCATATCAAACCTTCTAGGAACTTTTGGGATTTCTGGCAAATCCAAGACGAAATTGAGCATATTTCTTATTGTATCAACATGATTCGAATCTCCCCAGAAGAAAATCCACCGGTTCTTGAGGCAATTCCAAGCTGCATCAGTATCAAACAGCCTAAACGAACAATGACTAGAATAAACCCAACCATTACTCTCTAAAACACCTAATGCGCCATCACACCATGGACTTTGACAGGGATAATCTAATGGCTGGCAACGGTACCTGCCGTCGTCATCAATACTGCAACTATCATTTCTAGCATGCCTAGTCCACCTTCCAGTCCAAATATCCCTAGCAAAATCAGATTTTTGGCACATTTGAACCTGTGGCAATTGAGTACGACCCTTAACAAACTTAATCCTAATCTTACGCAATTGCTTATCAAGGATAAATCTGTATGGAGAAAACCTAAGACCCTGAAACTTCCTGTAGAGCAGAACAATAGTAAGGTCATAATCACCAATAAAATCAGGATGGACCTGAAGCGAAAGCGAGTAAGACCCATTTGCAAAGTCTTTAACCAAGGGCCTAGACCTCCATGCCTCTCCTGACAGATCGGTCTCAAAATAATCGCCACCCAAACAAAGCGGATTCTTTGACGCGTCCAGTGCCTGAAAAACAAACTCGTGAATGTCTCCCGCCGTCAACTCAATCGAGTCCTGACCATCCAACCCCGGAATCGCAATCTCCACCGTGTTCCCATCCGTACACGTCTCCTTCCCGCGAGGCACCCATCCCGCCAGAAGATTCGCCGTAAAATTCGCCTCCAATTCAGCTGTTAGCCACTGCACACCACCTCCCGCTTCATGCGGACCCGGTTTCTCCGGCCACGCGTCGGAATAGTTCCGACCAGAAACCTTTTCACTTTTGCTTCCGTTTCTGTCGCCGCGGTCGGTGTTCATCACTACGCCGTAGGATAAAGGGCTGGTGGCGGTAAAGTTGTGGTCTTTAGCCAAGCTCTGGGAGGTAAAGTTTGAATCTTTAGCTTGTGGGAGGTAAATGAAATTCATGCTGGAGTTGGGATTTTGATGGGTTTTTGGTTTTGGTATTGGTTCATGGGTTAGATTAGTAAAGGTCTGTTCTTGCAGCGAGTTAGCTTCAATGGAGGAATACTGTTGCCTGAGGCTCCATGATTCAATGAAGCTCTTAATGGTGCACCCATCTAGGCTCCATATCACGACCATGCCAAAGAAGACCAAAGCCGTGAGTATGTGAAACCGCCATGGGAGGAGAGGATTTGACCGGAGAAACCATGGCAATGCGGTTGACGGCGCAAAGTTCATGCCTTTCTCCGGCATGGTTGTCTGCAGAAAACAGGGGAACCAAAGAAACAATAAAAACTAAAGATACCCAACACCAGAATCTGTTGAGGAGAAAGTAGGAATAGCAAATTTTTGTCTGGTTGAAATTTATTTGACGACAAAGCACATTCCAACGAAGGTTGAGGAGAGCAGCATATGCATTGGTTTTCTTTGAGGGAGATAAAAGATAAAAATAGAAAAAAATAAAAAGAGGACTTGCCGGTGGTGTAGCTCTAGAGAGACTAGAAGACAGCTCAAGATACTTTTTGTTTAACCCCAAAATATATAAAAATGAAAAGGTGTGCCTGTTAATAGTAGGAGGCAACAGTAATTGGCATATAATTTTATCTCCTAGTCCTGCCTTTTTCCTGTTGTGTTTATGGCTTTTGGTATCACACGAGAAACTCAACCGCAGTCCTCCTAGTAACAGATCTATAATTCTTCTTCAAGGCAAGGGGGCTTTTTTCTGGGAAATGGTTTTTATTTTCCTCCTCTTGTTTAGGGTTTTTGGACATATAAAGAGAAGAAAATCCTGTCCTTTCCGCAAATTTGGAATGTAGGAGTCTTGCGTGTGTGATTTTTGTTTCAAAAATATAGGCCAAGTTATTAATTATCTCTTCGTTTAAGATGTTTCAACTGTTCAGCTGATCTATGAGATTTTACTGTGGTGGATTTATTTAGAAAGTGCAAGTGGTAGTTAAAAGAAAATCTTCCGGCTTTTTTGGCTTTTAAAACCTGCTTAAGTTAGTTAAATTACTTTACACGTAATTTGACTCCAAGGTAAATGCAAAGAATATATGGAATTATTCTTCAAAGGTAGTTTGTGACAGGAAGAAATTACCTTTCTTCTCATGGGATATTATTACCAAAATTGGATATGAAAGGTATGATCTATCCAAATTCAGAAAAAGCAACTCTTGCTAGGGATTCGGCACCCCAGGCTCTAGTTTTTTTTTCTTTTTTTTTTCTGAAGAGAGGGGAATACTTTATTTTATGAATAAATACTATTCCAATTTAGAAAATAATAAAAAGGCAATGTCAAAAAAAGGACCAAAAGAATGGATAATAATAAACAGAAAAATCAGGAGCAGAATAGGACAAAATGGAGAGAAAATGTAAATGGAGATCTTGGACAAAATATAAGCACATTGACTATCGTGCCCCTGCTTGGAATAGGACAGCACCGACAGGTTTGGGTTGTATAATTTAATCACTGTTGAGTCGGTGAGAGGTGGGGGGCATTTATGTCAAAGTAGATCTTGGAATGTCGCCGCGTGCGTAGCTGGATGTCACGTGTCGTGTTTCGAATTAGATTCACAAATCACAACCAAATTCCCTCTAAAAAGAATCCTTTCATATTTGTGTTTGGTTTCATAACTCACAGTAACCAAAAAGAATAAAGGGAGAAAAACAAAAGAAAATCTGGAACGAAGTTCTATTTTAAGATTTGACACAAATCTTTTTATCTCGTACTCAAAAATTTTTAATTCAAGACTCTTGAAAAATGATAAACAAAAAAATGTCAGAAGATCAGCATGTTAGAAAATTTATGTTTTTGTACCTTTCTTTTTTGTTTGGTCGGCATATCATGTGGAAGGAGATTAGTAGAAGATGGAACAAATTTCAAGTCGCTTGTGGGTGCCACCGCCACCATTAATCTTTAACATCTAATAATTCGCCACAGCCAATTTGATAACTGGTACTTTTCCTAAATGTTTCTGAATCTTTTTTGAATGTTTAAACTTAAGAACTAACTCCCTATATATTTGTAAAATTGTTCGTGTCTCTTCAGAATGCATATATCATATATGTATTTGTTGAGGAAAGGTCGCTGCGTTTCATTCAATTCAGAAACAGCATGTATTTGAGTTGTTTCATAAATGTGCAAACATAAATAATACATTTGTGTCAATTATTCATGTAATGTAAGTATACATTGATTCCACATGACATCTATAGTAGTGTCATTCATGAATATTTGTCACATGAACACGTAAGGTATGGTAAAAATGACACCACGAATGTTTTTATATGGGCAATTATGTTAGATGTGTGATCATGGATTTAATCTTACGTTTCGTGAAGAGTGTGCGTTGGTTTAAAATTAATGCACTGTATGTGGCTCTCTAAATCATATGCGTACACACAACGTAGTCTGTGTTGATAAACAATATAATTCGCAGTTGGAGTTCCATTTATTAGTTGCACAACTTAATTAGATCATCACTTTTATTCTTTTTGGGTTAAAAATCATCACTTTCATTTACAGTTTATTGAATAGAAATCAAAGCATGGATCAAAAAATAGAAATCAAGCAAATGCTGCCAGTGCCCTAATAAGGTTCGTTAGATGAAGCAGGGTCATTTATTCACCTGGAGCCAGCCAGTGAAACAAAGCAATCATTGAAATTTGGAAGGAGCGCCATCAATACTGAAAAGAGCATTCATTGTTTTTCTTTCTTTTTATTTTTTTGGGAAATCTCTGATGATAAAAATTAATTAAACAGGGTACACATATCAATAGAGACAAGAGCCCATAACATCTTTATGTGGGCATCAACATCGGCTACATGTGGCGGTGGACTCCCAATGGATGGCCAAAAATAAGACGTAGCCAGGATGTGTGCATTTAAAATTCTTCATCCTTATCTACACCGGAAAACGTTATGGACTTAAAAACAAAACTACAAAAGCTTAATGTACCCAAAATTCATTTTTTTTCCAAAGAATAAAGGAATTACTACTAGTATTCTCTTTCATCAAAAAAAAAAAAAAGAAACTAGTATTCTCGTCTCTACCCACCATGGGCCAACAAACACTTGACCTGGAACAATAGTCCTTTGACAAGTAGTAAGGTTACGCAACTTTGTTTGAAAACACGGACTTAAGGCGGAAGAGTTTGTTGCTGCATGTAAACCTTTGAGGCAAAGGCATTGAATGTATGAGGATGCATTAGCTCGAGACAACCTTCCACTTTTTGTTGCCAATAAATCTGAAATTAAAGCTTGCCCTTCTTTTTAATTTTTCATGTTGACAGGTGCAATCTCATCAATTTGAAGCCAATTACTGAGCAAAAAAAAATAAATTTGAAGCCAATGGTCAACTACGTACCACACAAGACGCATTTTTTTTTTTTCCATTTGGACTGAAATGAATATCGTGCGGGTACGCGGAAGATTATTTCTAAGACTTTAATGAGAATGTGAATTGTGATAGTGCCACCCTTTTCCTTGCAAAACCAGTGTCTGTGTAAAGGTCATCTTGTTCTCAAAATAAGTTGGAAAGGATAAAATTATGGTGCCGGACCTCAAATCTGCTCAACTCTCAACGGCTAAAATTTTATGTAACGAATTTTAATCCATGCAAAGACAAATCCCGCGAAACAGACTGCATTTCACCCTTGTTTACGTCTGATCATCATTGGTTATTACGACAAATGGCAAAAGGGAGCACATAGCGGGCCATAGAAGTAACGTACAGTAAAGTTGATTAAGAAGTGTCGTCCAAGTGTACGAAGAAGCCCAAGAAATGTTATGCTTGTTTTTAGTGTTTATGTACTACCAAAGCTAAACAGTTCAGTTTGTCCAGGATTTTTGACAGAAATTTATGGATGGAATGTAGGTGAATATCTTCAACCTTGTCATGGACTCATGGTCTAGCTAGTGAGAACTATGAAGCATAGTTTCCCCCAAAAAAATAATTCTACAGAGAATGAAGTATATAATCATGAAGTATAGTTTTCTTTTTTGTTGATCAATGGGTTTAGTATGGTTGAGCCACCAAAAAGTGACAATCAAGTATTTATGCGTTACACGTGTTACTCAAAGCTTTTGTGTTCCTAATTCAACCACCAAACGAAATACAAAAGGAAAGTAAACACAAAGTGGAATATACCAACTCCCAACTACCATAACGGCCAACCAATCTAATCCCACGTTAGACGCAGTACTGTTGATACTCAAAGAGACCAATACATTCATGCTGCCTGAAGCGACGATGGAATTACCTGGCATAAGCAAGCCTCTGGATGATTTCCAAGTTCAATAATCTCAATATCCCTACCAAGTGAAAATCAACTTAATTGGGCTTTGTATGAAGGGTAGATAACGGCTTGGTTGGTTCTTTTTTGAGGAAATCTTGAGTTATTTGTTGATCAGTTATGCCAAACAAATAAAAAAAAAAACTTCACGTTTCTAAGTAGTATGCAGTACTAAGAACTTCCTATTTATTGTATTATTACAGACAGAGAAACATTTCTTTTGTACTATTGAACAAGAGCCAGAAGAAATGTAGCGTCAGGCTCAAAGCGATGCCTGTGCTGTAAAACTATCATGTCCACTACAGTTTGTCGGGATTCACATGTTGGTTGACTCCATGTTGACCTGCAAACCAAGAGAAACAAAAAGTGTAAAACCTAAAAAAATTAAGGTTTTTGATATGCTAATTAAGTGATGTTTTGGTTCATGGGCTGTACTGCAGGAATGTATATTATACTCTCATTTAGTTCATGTGTTGGTCACTAAAACATGCATGATTCTGAATCAGCAAGAAGCAAACGTACGCTACCAATGTTGCAGGAACGGAATCCCAAAACAGATAGACGACATAAAAATGGTGGAAAATTGTGAAAATTTCAACCATAAAGTAGTAAACGACACTCATCTTCTGTTCCAAGAGACAAAGGTTAAAATTTCAACTATATCTTGTCTGGATTTTTTTCGTTAACAAATCATTAACTTCCACAGAGATGCTCATCGCATGACGATTGGATTGTCAATGCAAAGAAATCAATCACTTGGCCTAATTACGCTGATTCATATGGATTATGGAATGTAGACATATAATGCCAATAAGTATATAGGAAAAAAAAAAAACCTTTTCCTCTATCTGGCAGGGACATGTCCCCAAGTCTCATTTTTAGCTGGTCGTCACCAAGATCAGAACTAAACATGTCATCACTAGCTGGAGCCTGAACATCAATGGAAATAATGGCAAAAGCTGAAAAAACGTGCTTAACAGCACCGTTATCTGACCAACATGAGCATCTACATCTATTGTAATACTTTTAACCTGATGATAGGCAACTAAATCATATTCATATATCTATGTTGTCATCCATCATAACTATTTTAATGGTTTCTCAAGGAGTGATATTAGTCCTCTTACCAAAAATGGTTTAGTAGTTATTCCAGGCCAGCCACTCTGATTCAGGATAAAGATCAAGCAAGGAAACTAGGTTATCACGCTAGACCTTGATTAATCACACAGAAATATATGCGGGTGACATTAGTAGCTGAACAAGTGACCATTTCTCCCTTTCCAAAGCTACTGCAAGAGGGCTCCAAGTACCCTACAACAATAGGCAAGCTTAAAAACGTTACTGGAATACCATGCTATGATAAATTATGGAAGTTTGGTATGTATAATTCGATGCCATAAATATGCCTAGAATCCCACCAAAGAAGAAAGATATCCTAGAATCCAAGGCTTATAAGAAATTTTAAAAGGCTACCTGTATGGGTTTGGATCCATACTTAATAAGCGAGGTTATTGCCTTTCATTTCTCAGGCATTTTCTATGCTGCTTTCAGCCACAGCTTCAGACATTTTGAAGCTTTACTCCAAGCTTGACATGGAAGCCCTCATTTTCGACCCAAAAAAAGCTTGACATGTAAGCTCACGAACAAGAAAACTTTAACAAACTCGCCAAATCAAAGTCCAGCCTATTTTAGTCAGGTTTCCTTTAGCAACTTTTGTGAGGTATTGAATGGCATATTGAAAAGTACTTAAATAGACGTTAAACCACAAAGTTGGCTTTGCAAGATTCTGGACCATGTCATCCATCTTCATTTAGTGCTAGTCATCTACAGCTTCTTCTGCAATCAAAATTACACCCATAGACAGTGACGGGCTCTATTCGTAGCTACATAATCTCCAATCAATAATTAATATGTACATCAAGCATGTAAGCCAGCTACAAATTATAAAGAAAAAGCTAATCTAATCAATGTGATGTTACGGTTCTGCTGCTTGTCAATATCAAATATGCTGTCATGTGATCCACAACATTCTTATCTGTTAGCCACGGATTGAAAGAATTATTTGTTTTTGGTACCATCACTTAACAAATAATAAAAGATTCTTATGCATGTAAATGTCCCTAAAAAAGCTGCATCTTACAGTGGATGCCAGTGCCACTGCAATCTGTTGCAAATCAGACAAGGAGTCTTTTGACCGAGACCAAAGAGATCAAACAAACATAAGGACGTACAAATTTATAATTTACTTAGGCAGTGCCTTAAACCTGAGCATTAATTTACAGAACTGGAAAGGTCATTTCGGGATTAACGAGACGTCTGTAGCTTAAACTTTAGACCAAAGTTGCCACAGTCAAGACATCCATGCTTACCCAGAATCCCGCAATCGTGACCCTTAATTTCACAGTTGTATATAACTTGTCAATCCGCATACTACTCAACCGTAATTAATGGAACATTAACCAAATAGATCAAGTTCAGTGAGGTATTATTTCCATAAGGCAAACACCCGACTCTCACAAATAACCAATTGCTGAACAAAATAAAATGTTGAGAATTGTTCCAAAGAAAAAATTAACGCAATAAAATGGCGAGAAGGATGCACATCTTTGTCAATGGGCTAAATTAGAAGAATTTTACACGTAACAACAGAAACTATATGTTCACTAAAGAATACAAAGTCGAATGCATCAATCCCTATAATGGGGGGAAAAACAAAAGTAGCAAACAAAGCTGGGGATAACAGAAATTTAGAGATAAATCGAGATGAGAGAAACAAAAAAGGAAAAACTTAAAGTATACTAGAAGAGGGGAGGAAGAAAAAGAAATAAGAAAAAGAACTGCATAAGAAACAATTTGATTTTTTTTCTATCTATTAAAAAAATGCATAAATTAGCTCCATGGATCATCCCACCCTTTGGGTCCATCTCTCTTGATAAAATCAATAATTGCCTGGACAGCTTCTTGAGGTCTGTTCGAAAGGGAGTGATTCCCATGCTCTATTTCAACTTTCTCTGCACCGCCCATTGCTCTGCACAATCTGTAAGATGTACGAAGTACCAAGTCAATCAATGTAGAGAGAAGAGCAAAGAAATAAAGACCACAGCGAAAAAAAAAATTGTTTTTCTTTGAGAGGAGGGTGTACAAAAAAAGATGGCAGGGAAAAATATGTTTTCCTTGGAAAGATGTAGAAAACGAAAACAATTACCATTATACAGAGAACTCATCAAGGCATTTAAATAAGAGAAAGAATATAAATGAGAATAAGGCACAAACAATTAGACCGAGTTAAGAGTTTTGGGCTTGACCTGTCTACCAAAGCCTTTTTATCCACGTAATCAGGAACGTATTCATCAGCCATAGAAAACATAACCTGCACACAGACATGTCTTTGGTGTAGTGATAATTAAACTAAGCAAGAAGATGGAACCTGTCCAAAGTCTCTACAGAAAGGAGAAAAATAATGGAGTGATACTCCCAGTCCCCAGATACTTCTTTTTTCCGTTTTACAAAATCGTTGTTTTCGGGAAAGTTATGTCACAAAAACCCAAAAGACTATGCTGATTTGTTCAAATATAGAACCAAGACTTATCCATTTTACCTCCTATTAGCCAACAAATTATTCATCCACTAAAAATGCATTACCAATGAACAGTGTAAGCATACACCTCGACAAACAACAATGTTGTAAAAACAGATATTCATACCTGGCATGGTGTGTTGCTCATGTGCCCAAGTCTCGTTCTCAGCTGGTCCTCGCTAAGATCAGAACTAAACATGTCATCATCTCCCATGTATGCACAAAGGGAATGATACCTGCAAAGTTCAAGGTTGTTATATGTAATCGTGAAATCAGATCCTAATCAACCAGTTCACCAAAGACAAAGCTTACAAGAATGTGAGGATATTATGATTTGCAAAAGATTTAAGTAATTAAAATAAACTGAAATATATAGCATTATCATTTCTTGAGACCTGGAGAAAACTGAATATCACAGAAAACACATGCGCCATGCCAAGATGACAAAACATAACTGCATTCCTACCTATAAGCAGTTATTGGTGATGAATCTGCTTCCATGGGCATTAATTCTGATCCGCGACCTTCTGCTATCATCTTTGAAGCTAAGTCGATCATAGCAGCAGTCTCCGGAAGAGTTGCTCTGTACTCTCGATCACTAACTGGCGCCTGAACATTCCAATTGGAACAGTGACCAAGGCTGCAAGTCAATGTGCAACATGTAGCAAATTGCAAGATATTCGCCACAGATGAAAGTAAAAGTATGAAAGAGAACCTATTATTCAATAATCAGAATGGCAAAAGTATAAGATCTATAAACAGGAATCTTACACCAACAATAACAAGGCTGCAACTACCAACAATTTTGTTATTACATGACATTCCCCCAAGTATTTATCTTCTTCAATACAAACTAAGTTTCCATAAAGAACCACAATATAAATTAGTTACTGCAAATAGATGATAGACTACCTGCAAAATTGCAGCACGGACTGCTCGAGAGCAAGCAGCATTTGTCCGCATGTAATACACAATATCCTATGTCAACATGAAAACAAAACAGATCTCACTATTATACCAAGAAAACGAAACGGCTATATATTTCCAAGGGAAGGCAGATCTGGTTTTGAGTTGTAAACAAACTTGAAATGTCATTGGCATTCACCTGACAACCAGTACTATGCCCAAGCAGTGCAACGCCCTCGGAATCTTCTTTATTGATCAGATAACTTATCAGCTGATCGATCTCTGCAGCGTCCTTCAAGCAACAAAACAGTATCTCAAAGTCTGAGCAACATGACACTATAGTTTAAAACCATGGAGAAAAATATAAATATAGGTTCCAACCACGTAACACAGATGAGAAACACAGGAAAAATATTGATCACCAAATGCAATGCATGCACATCAGATTACACTAAGTTTTCCAAGGGTTTTTAACCGAAAGCTTGATGCACTTTAGCAGCAGAAGGCTTGCCAAGCATTCGGCTGTGTACTATATAAAGGAACTAGTTACTAAACACAGAATGTAAAGAAACAACCACCAAATATGGCAAATCTTTTATGGGGAGAAAAAGCGTTACTTGTTGCAAGCTGGAGGTGCCATATCCACTGTAAGAGGATGACATGAGTAGTTGAACAAGTGACCATTTCTCGTTGTCCAAAGCAATGGCAAGAGGCTCCAAGTATCTGAAGATCACCAAAACAAGTAATTTAAAGACACCCATCACATTTGACCATCTTATCCAATTCAATTCAGCTTCGCAATCAAATAATGCCAGCTTTTATGAACTAAACCAAACAAATAAGCCTACTAAGCAAAAAAAAATCGGCAATACTATACATACTCGGTAGCTAGAAAACCGTCCGTTAATCCCCCAACAAAAATTAGCTGTTGTTTATAGTCACCAGTTTTAAACGCAACCTGCCAAACATTTCACACAAAACAAAACAAAAACAGATCCAATTCAATCCTCACAATTTAAATCCACAAAATCCGTAAAAATTCGAGGCAAAATTACCTGAACAGGCTTGGGCCCGTACTTGAACAGCACTCCCCGGAACTGGTTCTTTCCCTTGATCGGTCCGGGATTCTCGGCGAAGGAGCCGCCGGGGGAGCCTGACATCTTGAGGCTTCCGGTGCCATCGGCGCGGCCGCGGACAATGCCGGAGAACCACGAGCCCGAGTTTGCACGACGAGGAGGTGAAGTTACGTTACTCATATCAACCGGAGCAGGAAGAGGAGGAGAAGGAAACCGCTGTTTTTTTCTCTGCAAAACATCCCCTGTAACGGATACCGGCACCCCCGATCTGATTGAGAAATTTATTTGATTAATAAATAAAACATTAGATGTGTTTGTTTAACGTCTCCACATTATCGGTCAAACTATATTTTTCCTTCATAAACCATTTTCGTGGAACGGCTAAATTCCAACAGCGTAAAATCTGATTAATAAATATTAGATGTAGTTTTGCTACAAACATATTACCTTATTAAAGTAGTTGCTTGGTAAAAATAATGGAAATTTACTTCGTACATTATTTCAGAGTATTCCCTTTATCTATTCTTTAAAAGTTGTGTATTATACCATATATATATATATATATATATATATATATATATATATATATATATATATATATATAGAAAGCGTGAAATCAGGTAGTAGTAAAAATTAAGCTTTCCTAAAAAAAAAAACTTTTACTTCATTTATATGGTGGGGTTACATTTTGAAATATTTAGCTTGTATTTGTAAGTGGAAATAAAATATTTGGATTGTTTATTTTTCATTTTAATTAATTTTTCAGATATTTTCACTTGTATATATTTTTAAAAATTTGGAATAAACGTACCTCGGACACCAGTTTTCCCCCATTGGAAAAACTGGGGACGGGATGGATTCAATCCCTTTTATTTTCGGTCAAATGTCAACAATCCCCTGAAAGAAAAAAACTGATACTTAACCCCCACGATTTTTACTAATTCCCATTTAAACTCAATTTTTAAATTAAAAGAGGATTCCCGTCCACATGGTGATTTGCCAACCCTTAGAAAACTTCTTAAATGAAAAAAACACATGGCACAATTATCTTCACTACTTAATTTTATTAAAAATATAAAAGAATTAAAAACAAAAGGAGAGAAAAAAAAAGGAGAAAAGAAATATGTCCTGCCCATCACGACAATGTCTACCACAATTTCTTTCTTTTCTTTGAATCCACATGCACCAAGGCTCATATTTAAGGGTGCACGAGGAATCAAAGAGGCAGGGTTGTGTTTTGAAGGAATTGTAAAATCTCTTCCGTCTCCTCCCCTATTTTCTTTTTTGTTTCTTACTCTTATCTCCTCCCTCATTTATTTCAAAATTTGACTGATTGGGTTTGATTGTTTAGTGGTGAATTGTTGGTAGCGTTTGGTGGTGTCTGCAACTACTGTGTGCAATTGTGAAGTTTTGGTTATGGGTGACAGATCGGCATTTGTTTTGGATTTGTTTATATATTATATATATAGCAGTTTTTTTTGAGAACATTAAATCTGATAAAATAATTTTGTCAATCATAAAAAAATGTTTGGACAAATGGCATTGCTATCGTACCTCCATTAAAGTCCAATTTTTTAACGCACCTCCCCAAATCCCAATCCAAAATAGGCGCCAAAACATTTTGAAATTAATTTTTTTTATAGTTGATAGGTGTTAATCTAATTATATATTTACTTTTTATTTATAAAATTAAAAATTGATTCATTAATCTTTTTATTTGAGAACAGTTAGTTGATAAGACTGGTAATGGTCTGCGTGGTGTGTGTTATTTTTATTCAATAATGTTCAGTACACTATCTTGGAATGCTTTGGAATACTTCTTTCTTTAATTGTGATACAAAGATTGCGGGTAGGAATTGGGTCTCGATAGAAGGCAGAGTTGAAGGGAGACATCAGGTTGTTATATGTGGAGTGTATGGGCCGGCGAGGCGGAGGATCGAATTGAGTTATGGGAGGAGCTAGAAAATCAGTTTCGGTCTTTGTCTTCCCCTTGTTTATTTATTGGGGATTTTAATGAAATCCTGGATAAAAAGGAGATACTCAATGGGAGGATTTGTATGAGGGGGCGAGAGCTTTGGCAGGGTTTGTATCTAATCTTGACTTATGTGAGGTGGAGCTGCAAGGAAGGAATTTTACCTGGGGAAATAGCCGGACTGCGAGCAAAATTGATCGAGCTTTTTCGATCCTATGTGGTTTACTCTTTTTCCATCTATTTTCTTGCGCGCAAAAAGTAAAGGAGACTCAGATCATTGTCATCGAATACGGCTTTCCGCAGAATTCGATATGTATCTATGAGATCGAGTATGGAATTCTGTTTACTCACGCCCTCATCTTGCTCAGCAAACAGTGGATTGGGGTGTAAAGCTATTTAGATTTCTGAATTGTTGGCTCCAACACCCCGAGTTTGATAAAGTATTGGGGGAAATGTGGCAGGAGGCATGCTCCAAATTCCCGGGCAGATTTTGTTTTGTTCGTAAGCTGGGGTTCCTGAAATAGCAACTGAGAGTTTGGAATGTCAGATGTTTTGGGAATGTCGACACAACTTTGAAAGACATACAGGGTGAAATTGATAAATTGGACTTGGTGACAGATTCTAGAAGCTTAATTGAGGGAGAGATTGAGGAACTGTCTAAATTAAAATTGGAGAGGAATCGAAAACTTTGACAAAAGGAGTGCCTTTGGAGGCAAAAATCAAGGGTGACATGGCTTCGGTTGGGAGATAAAAATTCTAGATTTTTTCACATTACTGCATGCAATAGGGGGAGAAGAAATTTGATGCAAAGAGTTGTTGTCGATAATAAAATTGTTGAAGATCCAGAGGAAATGAAAAAAGAGGCGAACTTGTATTTTTCTTCTTTATTCAAGCCTCTTTCCGGCCGCAGGATTCAGTTAGGTGGAGTTCTTGTAAAATGCCTTGAGCCAAACCAAGCAGAAATTCTGGAGAGACCTTTCTCTATTGATGATCTTAAGATGGCTGTGTGGGAGTGTGATAGTGATAAGGCCTCGGGGCCAGATGGATTTTCTTTCGCATTTTACAAGCGAGCTTGGCCTCTGTTGAAGGATGATTTGTGGAATTTGGTGAAGGAATTCTTTGCATCTGGTCATCTCCCCAAAGGCATCAACCGAGCTTTTCTAGTGCTTATTCCGAAAAAGATGGATGCTGAAGCCTTTGGCGGTTACCGTCCAATCAGTTTGGTTCACGGAGTTTGCAAGGTAATTGCAAAACTCTTGGCAAGGCGATTAAAACAGGTTATGCCGACTATTATAAGTGATAATCAATTTGCCTTCATAGAAGGTAGATGTATTCTTGATTGTGTGTTCTCTGCTGCAGAAATAATTCAACAAATCAAGAAAACAGGATCAGAAGCTTTTATTTGGAAGATTGATTTCAGGAAAGCATATGACTCGGTGTCTTGGGATTTTTTACTAGAGATGCTCAAGATGCTGGGTTTTGGGGATAAATGGTGTGATTGGATATGGAAATGTGTTGGTCATGCAAAAATGGAATACTTGTTAATGGGAGCCCTTCAGAGGAATTTGTGATGCATAGAGGACTGAGACAGGATGATCACCTATCACCCTTCCTCTTTAATATTGTGGCTGAGGGGATGACTGCTTTGGTTTCGCAGGCTATTCGGGGAGGGTTCGTTAAAGAACTTATGATTAATAATTCAGCTTTTTCGGTCCTTCGATTTGCCGATGATACGATATTTTCTCTGATGAATCTTAAGCGTGTACTTAGATGTTTTGAAGCACTTTCTGGACTGAGCATTAATTTTCACAAAAGCAGTATTATGGGCATTAATGTCTCTGATTCGTGGTCAAAGGAAGTGGCAGTTAAACTTCTAGCAAATCAGAAAAATTACCTTTCAGGTATTTGGGCTTACCTTTAGGATTGAATGTGAAGAGAATTGCTTCCTAGGAACCGATCTTGGATAGAATGCGGGCTAGACTAGCTATTTGGAAAGGAAAATTTCTTTCCTTAAGTAGCAGGGTGATTTTGATCAGAGCTGTACTTACCAACTTACCAATGTACTATCTATCTTTATACAAAATACCAGCGGGGTTGCCAAGAAAATTGTAAAGCTGCAAAGAAACTTTATGTGGAGTGGTGGAGGGGATAAACAGAAGTTATGCCTAGTGGCATGGAGTAAAATCGCTAAACCCAAATAGCAAGGTGGATTGGGGATTGAAAATATTTTGGTTAAAAACTGAGTATTGTTGTTCAAGTGGATGTGGAGGTTCATAAACCTCGATTCGCCCTGGGCTTTTAATCCTATCTGGTCGAAAATCGTGAACCAATGTTATAAGGTACCCTCTTCTTGCTCCTGGCCTCTTTTTAATCTGGATAGGTGCTCTACTTTATGGAAAAGTATTGTTAGAGTAGGGAAGAATTCTGCTGCAGGTGAGTTAAGTCTCAAAAGTATGGTAGTGATGGCAGTTAGTAACCGGTAATACATGCAAGTTTTGGGTAGATCATTGGCTGGAGTGTGGTGTCCTGAAGGAGAAGTTTCCAAGGCTCTTTTCCATTGCATTAAATCCTGAATGTTTAATAAATGAGGTTTGGAAAATAGATGGTCATTCATGGTCGTGGGTGCCTCTTTGGAGAAGGCCCCTTTATTCGTGGGAGTTGGTGCAGTGGTCAGATATGCAGCTACTATTATCTCAGGTTGTCTTGAAACCGGATATTGCTGATCAGTGGTGTTGGATAGGAAATAAGGAAGGTGTCTTTTCGGTGAAGGATGGTTATTGGGCTGTGTCGATCATGTTCCGGCAAACAATCCAAAGCCTTGTGTTTGGTTTGGTTTCATACCTTTCAAAGTGGAATGTGTTATCTGGATGGCCTTTCATAATGGAATTTCTACTCATGAAGCCTTGCTACTGAAACGCCCCGACCCGTAATTACCGTACACAGTAAACACAAGCCGGAACTGTGACAAGCCGACCCAACAAAGCCCAAGCATACAGTGTGGACAACATAAACTCGGCCCAACGGCCCAAAATAGTGAACATCGTAAATACAATACCGGCCCAATGGCCCAATAATAACAAAAGTATGCACAGCGGAAGACTTAAAGACTCACTAACACTGTATGCGTAATAGATGCAACCTATGGATCCAAGCCCTGTCCAAGGGATAACGCTGCAGCCTGTCTGGAATGCACCAAGCCTGTACATGAAACAACTCAACCTACGGGATGAAAGCCCGCAGGTGAGGGGTGAGTGCGAAGTGCTCACGACAATGGAAAGTCGATCAGTATGCACACTAAAAATTACTCAAGTCCAAAAACATAGGCTAAACAGCCCAACCGAAAGACACGACCCAAAAGACTCAATAAAACCAATTATCCAATTTTATCTTTTTCGGGCCCCGTCACGGATAAGCTAGGGTCGTACCAGGTTATCAACCTGTTCCTGGTGCCAGATCAAAAAAAAAACCCAGGGATAGACATCCCAAAAATAACAAACCGGGATAGACATCCCAAGCATAGACATGCTTATCACACGAACCCAGATCATGGCCACCACAAAACAGTCTCTAACCATCCGGTCGTACCTCTACTTACCACGTGACAATTATATTACCGTCATAAAAAACCAAACTCACAGGGATCGACATCCCTAACCAAAGTACCGAGGATCGACATCCTCATCACAATTCATTAATTATTCCATTATATTTATTCCAAAGGACACAGAAAGTCGACACGGGGATAAACATCCCAAAAATACCAAAATACCAAATACTGGGATAAACATCCCGACAACAATCAAGACCACGGGATAAACATCCCGAACCAACCACAACAAACGCAATACTCAACAGTGCAACAATCCACAAAACAAATTACCGAGTAATATAGGCACATATTGAAGGAAATCCATCCTCACCTTGGCCGATTACTCAACTTCGGAAACTATGACCGGTACAACGCCGGCTCCTCGGGAAACTGCCCGATATCCGAACCTATACCACAAATCAATATACACTCACATAAATGCACATAAGAATATGTCATGATGCCAATATTACGATATGTACCCATCCCGGTTCATAACCGTTATTATTTCCATTTACCGAAAATAATTAACCGTACGTATTTCCGAATATAATTTCGGTACCATACTTTAATTAAAATTCTATTCAAAATACTCTCATAAAATAACTATAATTTCCAAAATAATAATCCACATAATTTTTCCAGAAAATAATAACCTATTTAAAATTTTCAAAAAAATATATATATAGTATTTATCTTCTTCTAAGTATACATAATAATATTTTCCAACACCAAATATAATTAATTTTAGTTTAAAAAATACATATTTATATACATATACCAAAATCATAATTTTCCAGACGAAATAGTATGCATACTAAATTTACAGAAATTATTTTCAAGGTATATATATATTTTTTTCTATTTAATAATAGTTTTCCAAAACATAACTTAATTATTTATCAAAGTAAATATATCTATATTTCAATAAAAATACCAGAGTTAAATTGGCAGTATTTTACTCAAAATAACTATATAATTTTTTTTCAAAATTTTTATTTTAGATTATGTAAAAATAGATATATATATATAAATTGTTTTTTTTATTAAATTAAACGGATTGGGCCTTGAATAGTATCGGCCCAGACCAAGCACAGGCCCGCGCCCAGGACCCAGCCCAACACTATACAGCCCAATCAATCAGAAAACCCAAGGCGCGACCCGACCAGTCGAAACGGGTCGGACGCGGGTCGCGGGCTGCTCACCTCGGGTTGACGCAGCGCGACGGCGGGAGAAGGCAGGCGAGCTCGAGGAAGACCCTGGCGCGAGGTCGGCACACTGAGGCGAGCTCGAGGGCGGTGGAAAGTCGGCGGAAGGCTGACGGCAGATGGCGGAAGGCGCTGGGAAGGTAGACCCACGGGTTGCACGACGGGTCAACGCCCCTACGGCGCGCGTCCGGCGGCGGGAACGGGAGGAGGCGACGGCGGTCGATAGGCGACGGTGAGGAGGTGATGCTGGTGGCGGCGGTGTGGCTCGGGTCGGCGCCGATCGCTACCAGGTGCACAGTAACCGTGGGTGGCCGGGAAGGTGACGGCACTGTTTCTTTCATTTTCCACTTTTTTTCTTCCTTTTTCCATATTTTCTCTATTTCCTTCTCTCTCTTTTTTTTCTAATTTTCGTTTCCTTCTTCTTTTTTTTTATATTTTTTTCCTCTTTTATTTTTTTCCTTCCCCCTCTCTGTTTTCTTTTTTTCTTTTTTTTTCCTTTTTTTCCTATTTTTCTCTCGTTTTTCTTATTCTTCTTCTTTTCTTTTTTTTCTTTTTCCTTTCTCTCTTTTTTTTTCCTCTCTTTTCTCTTTTCTCTTTTCTCTCTTTCTTTTTTTTCTTCTCTTCCTCTCCCGGTTCCTTCTCTTCTTCTGCTTCTTCTATAAACTGAATTTACTATTACACATGTGAATTACAATAATTCAATTCGTCTACATTACGGGCGAATCCGATCCGGACCAGAAAATAACCGATACCTCCTTAGTTATTTTTCGATGTGATTTTCCGAGAAATTTCGAAACCCGAAAAATACCAACTTAGGTTCGGAAAATCCGCGGGAAAATCACGAGCGCGGGAAAACCCTCGGTTTCGAAAAACGACTCCCGATTTACCTTGAATTAATTACCCAAGATTAATTCAACAGTAAATCACGGTAAGACAATTTCTACAGTCCCCGGTAAAAATCAAAAATTTTACCCGGACTGTTACAGGCTACCCACCTTAAAAAGAATTTCGTCCCCGAAATTCCATCTTATCCGTGGGTCCTACCACGATAAGATTCTGGCACACTCTGCCAGGTATCCAACCTCAACATAAGATACCGCTTATACCCTTAAGCGACATCTCATCCGCTTATACATACCATAACTCATGACTGGCATACTCACACACAGTCATGGACTCCCCACTGCGATCTCGTACAACCTCTGACTCCGAGAACAACAGCTATATTGGCGGCAAAGCTTTCCCAACAAGCTCCGATGAAGAGCCTCCAAAGAAACGCTTCAAGACCAACATCATCGGCTTGCAGGAGCACATGGTCGTTTCCCCAAAACGACGGAAGAAGCGAGTCCCCAAGGAAGCTGATCATAAGAAAGGCAAGGCGGTAGCTGAGAGCAGCACTCCGCAACAGAAGTTGACACAACTGAACTTCTCGCTGAAGAA
This sequence comes from Turnera subulata, assembly GCA_028386065.3. Classification (NCBI taxonomy): domain Eukaryota; kingdom Viridiplantae; phylum Streptophyta; class Magnoliopsida; order Malpighiales; family Passifloraceae; genus Turnera; species Turnera subulata. The sequence goes on along the minus strand of JAKUCV010001220.1, from coordinate 266,405 downwards.
GATCAGCTCGGCAGTGGCGCAGATCGAACTGGCGTGCATGGAGCTCTTCCCACACATGGAAAATGTCAAGAAGATTGTAAAAGATCTAGAGAAGCAAGTAACTCCATAGAAAGTACTTCTTCTCCTGTTGTAAACCTTATGATATTAATAAAATAAATTTCCTTTTAAAATCAAAAATCTCTTGTGTTATAAAATCTCTCGTTAAACAGGAAAATAAAATATCTCAAAGCAAGATAATAGATCGACTATAGGAATATAAAATCAAATATAAGGAAATTAAAAACAAAACTCGTTTAACAAAATCAAAACAAAAAGAAATTAAAACAAAATATATTGTCATGAACGGTGCTCGTATCGGACGAAAACACCCTCGAACCAAGAAACGTAACGCGCGCAACTAACAGTGACGTCTGTTCCCACGTGATAAAGGCGACCGTTAACACGCTCAGCGATGATCACGGGAACGTCCTGTGTCCCTCGAAAGACACGTTACCCACTTGTTCACAATTGTCCGCATAAGCCAAAAACGTCTGACAAAGCTCGTTTCTCTCCACGATGTCCGAACAGCTGTGAACTTGTCGCACATGCACTCTACTCGAGGTGTGGTCCCATCCGTCTAGCCTCAACGGTCAAGGATGCAAGTGATAAAAGATGCAAGAAAAATATAGCAAGACCATGGAAAGAAAGACAAGGTAGCCAGAGCGAAAGAAAATCATGTGATGGAAATAGACTGAAAAACTCTGGCATGGATCCGAAAAATGCGTAAAGTAACAAAGCATTAAATAAAGCAACGGTAAAATTCAAAGACAAAATCTTGAAAATCAAAAACGGTAATCACGCTCCCCATAAGAGTATAAAAGAAGGAGCGGTGAGGTGTAAATCACCAAAAGTATTTTAAAAGCAAACAAGCTGTTCAGAAAAAAAAAAAAAACACAACGCTCCAAAAACAAAACCCCACACGTCCGAATCAAAATGCCTGCTCCCTCATCGGTCTTCTTCGTCGAAGGTGCCAATCTCGGCAGAAGGAATCGTCTAGCCTACAGCATGGTCAACGAACGTGCTGAAGAGCTACCGAACGAGCTCGGCAGAATGCCACGTCTAGTCTTCGTCGACGAACTCTACTCGTCGTGGTTCTTCGTCACTCCAATGGAAGAGGTGTTCTTCCTAGAGGACCATGGAACACTGAGGACTTCATACTACGGCTCAGCAAACTCCGTGATGTTCTTCATCTCGGATAGGCTTCAAGAGTTCAACCTGGAGTCCACTTGCCAAACTGTGGAGCAAGGCGCTTACTACCAGCTCTCAATGACAGCCCAGAGCATACCCAGAATGACTCGGCTACCTCCAACCTGGCCAAAGGTACGGCTACTGGTGTGGAACTGCAGA
>JAKUCV010001220.1:139830-263940 GCA_028386065.3 Turnera subulata | reverse complement strand
CAGGGATCGACATCCCTAACCAAAGTACCGAGGATCGACATCCTCATCACAATTCATTAATTATTCCATTATATTTATTCCAAAGGACACAGAAAGTCGACACGGGGATAAACATCCCAAAAATACCAAAATACCAAATACTGGGATAAACATCCCGACAACAATCAAGACCACGGGATAAACATCCCGAACCAACCACAACAAACGCAATACTCAATAGTGCAACAATCCACAAAACAAATTACCGAGTAATATAGGCACATATTGAAGGAAATCCATCCTCACCTTGGCCGATTACTCAACTTCGGAAATTATGACCGGTACAACGCCGGCTCCTCGGGAAACTGCCCGATATCCGAACCTATACCACAAATCAATATACACTCACATAAATGCACATAAGAATATGTCATGATGCCAATATTACGATATGTACCCATCCCGGTTCATAACCGTTATTATTTCCATTTACCGAAAATAATTAACCGTACGTATTTCCGAATATAATTTCGGTATCATACTTTAATTAAAATTCTATTCAAAATACTCTCATAAAATAACTATAATTTTCAAAATAATAATCCACATAATTTTTCCAGAAAATAATAACCTATTTAAAATTTTTAAAAAAATATATATATAGTATTTATCTTCTTCTAAGTATACATAATAATATTTTCCAACACCAAATATAATTAATTTTAGTTTAAAAAATACATATTTATATACATATACCAAAATCATAATTTTCCAGACGAAATAGTATGCATACTAAATTTACAGAAATTATTTTCAAGGTATATATATATTTTTTTCTATTTAATAATAGTTTTCCAAAACATAACTTAATTATTTATCAACGTAAATATATCTATATTTCAATAAAAATACCAGAATTAAATTGGCAGTAATTTACTCAAAATAACTATATAATTTTTTTTCAAAATTTATATTTCAGATTATGTAAAAATAGATATATATATATATATATATATATAAATTGTTTTTTTTATTAAATTAAACGGATTGGGCCTTGAATAGTATCGGCCCAGACCAAGGCAGCAGGCCCGAAGCACAGGCCCGCGCCCAGGACCCAGCCCAACACTATACAGCCCAATCAATCAGAAAACCCAAGGCGCGACCCGACCAGTCGAAACGGGTCGGACGCGGGTCGCGGGCTGCTCACCTCGGGTTGACGCAGCGCGACGGCGGGAGAAGGCAGGCGAGCTCGAGGAAGACCCTGGCGCGAGGTCGGCACACTGAGGCGAGCTCGAGGGCGGTGGAAAGTCGGCGGAAGGCTGACGGCAGATGGCGGAAGGCGCTGGGAAGGTAGACCCGCAGGTTGCACGACGGGTCAACGCCCCTACGACGCGCGTCAGGCGGCGGGAACGGGAGGAGGCGACGGCGGTCGATATGCGACGGTGAGGAGGTGATTCTGGTGGCGGCGGTGTGGCTCGGGTCGGCGCCGATCTCTACCAGGTGCACAGTAACCGTGGGTGGCCGGGAAGGTGACGGCACTGTTTCTTTCATTTTCCACTTTTTTTCTTCCTTTTTCCATATTTTCTCTATTTCCTTCTCTCTTTTTTTTTCTAATTTTTGTTTCCTTCTTCTTTTTTTTTCATATTTTTTTCCTCTTTTATTTTTTTCCTTCCCCCTCTCTGTTTTCTTTTTTTCTTTTTTTTCCTTTTTTTCCTATTTTTCTCTCGTTTTTCTTATTCTTCTTCTTTTCTTTTTTTTTCTTTTTCCTTTCTCTCTTTTCTTTTTTTTTCCTCTCTTTTCTCTTTTCTCTCTTTCTTTTTTTTCTTCTCTTCCTCTCCCGGTTCCTTCTCTTCTTCTGCTTCTTTTATAAACTGAATTTACTATTACACATGTGAATTACAATAATTCAATTCGTCTGCATTACGGGCGAATCCGATTCGGACCAGAAAATAACCGATACCTCCTTAGTTATTTTCCGATGTGATTTTCCGAGAAATTCCGAAACTCGAAAAATACCAACTTAGGTTCGAAAAATCCGCGGGAAAATCACGAGCGCGGGAAAACCCTCAGTTTCGAAAAACGACTCCCGATTTACCTTGAATTAATTACCCAAGATTAATTCAACAGTAAATCACGGTAAGACAATTTCTACAGTCCCCTGTAAAAATCAAAAATTTTACCCGGACTGTTACAGCTACACCGCCAGATTATTCCCTCCAATGAGGCTTTATGCTCTTTTTGTGTGGAGATGATTGAGGGTAGAGATCACTTGTTTTTGCATTGTAGATCAACGTGGATTACATGGAATGTGCTCTGTAGGTGGTGAGGTGTATTTTGGTGCATGCCATCTTCATTGGAAGACCTTTTTTCTCAACGGTTTGGCTTGGTGGAATTCTTTCTAGCTAGATCATCCTGGATGTGTATTTTTTATGCTCCAGTTTGGAGTATATGGTTGGGCAGGAATAGGATGATTTTTGAGCATCTAGAGTTGGATTAGAGCCGGTTAATAGATGTAATCTTGTTGAGAGCATTGTCATGGATAAGTGCCAAGCAACCGTCTTTTTCCCTCAATTTGTATGATGTGCTTCAATGCGTGGACAGTCTCAAACATTGGCATGGGGTGCCATGCAAACTGTCATTTGTGTGATTTTTCAGTGTTTTATCTGTATGAGGTTTGCCTGAATTTTTTTGTCTGAATTTCATCTGTATGGTATAGAGTAGCCTACTGAATCTAGTCAACTCTATGTTGGCTGTCGGCCACTTCTTATTTTTATTTAATTTCAACTAGTTTAGGCCAGCTCCTCATTAAAAGAAAACATAGTATTGTGAAAACCATTACCTCCAAAAAAAAAATTATACACAAGCATTATTTCCCACAAAAAATAAAGAAAGAACATAATATAGTCATTTTAAATGTATCTATATAGAAAATTTCAAGTCTCACATAAAGAAGCTAAATCGTTACTATTCCATAGCAATTCCGTGAGGCAATTCGATTAAATGAAAGTTGATATATCGTATTCTAAAATGTAAAAAAATTAAAATTATTTAAAACAAGAGAGTATCAAAATATAAAATAGATAATAATATGAGATGATCCATAAAAATGTTGTGTTTAGATCACTAGCATTTTTTATTCCTCAATATTTAGACCACTAACATTCAAACACATACAATACAATAGTAGTATTACACATAAGTTTTTTTTTTGATGAAAAGTATTACACATAAGTTATATTCGTTGCTTCTTTCACAAAATATTTATTTTTGCTTACAAGATCATAAGTTGTTGATATCTGTAATGAACAAACCTATCCTTGATTCTTTCTCTTGTACGAAGAAGTTATCTTGCATATCTCCCCCCGTGATTCATATTGTTGAACAGTTGATGTAGTGGACATGAAATGCAAAATATAAAAGAACAGGTGTTATTATAGAATATAATTTTTTTAATGTAACCAATCTTTAACAAACCCACAAATCCATGTTAAATTATTTGTATAGATCATCATCATGGTAATGGATCCAGAATACCCTCTTAAGAAACCAATTATGCTCTACCTGTATAATTAAACGCGTGTTCTACATTTAGAAGGTCACGACTCATTGGATATTGTTTGGCCCGCCGAGTACTGTATAAGCAAAATCAAAATCCTACACGTTACACTTCACTCGGATCCAGGAATTTTTATTAGGGAGGACCAAGTTTGTAAGAATAAATTTTAAGGAAGGCCAAAATAATATAAATTAGTATAGATTAGGAGAAATTCCATGTTAAATTATTTGTATAGATCATCATCATGGTAATGGATCCAGCGAACCAGCGTCACACTCCTTCATTCAAGGCAAACTAACCACCAGACTATAGGACTTTTCATGTCATTTTGTTACCATATACGTATCTAAATGGATCTTAGGGGGGCCTGGCCCCTGCTTGCGTCCCTGAATCCGCCCCTGCCCCCAAAACTTTCATAACACACACAGAAAATCGACTTGCAATTTGTGATTGAAGATGAGGACACAAACAAACTCCAACCGAGGCTGACTAACTTGCTCTGCTGCCAACTCATAGCACCCGATGCTGTCATTGATGCAGTCGTGGTAGCGATCAGGAGCCAGCTTGATCGGATGCTGACTAAGCTGCAACGTTCTCAGCGGCTTGGACATGTCATAATGGTCAGCTGTGTTCTAGACTTAAGGCAGGGGAATGAGCTTCTCAACCGCTTTGGAGGGAGTACGATCTTTAGCGTTGAGCTCATGCGATGCGGAGGCCGGATGAGTTAGGGGAGCTTCGTTTAGAGGCAATGACGCTCACATTCAGCTAGAGGAAAATTGACAGAGAGGAGGTGGAAGAGAGCGTTAAAAAGAGATTTATGTGCTTGTTAGGGTTTAACATTGTCATCGGATTTAGTATTTTTAGGCCAAGTTTAAAATCACTCAAAACTATTGTATGTTAATTTCCGTTTTTTTAGGAATTTAAGCCATAATTCATTCTCAGACTCGATTGAGAACGTATTCAGTGGACATCAATAATTGTCGATTTTATTCTAAACGTGTATTCATTGGCCCTACTATTCTAAATATATTTAAAGACTTAGAAGAAATATCAACACTTTATTGCACATAAATAGGAAAAGACCTAAAAAAATTAGAATAACACAAAATTTATACCTAAATTGTATTTTTTCTTGCAAAATCCCCTAGATGTTTTTTGCCAGTTGGTTTGAGTGACCAAGATTGTTGAATTTGATAACTTCATACCTAAGAGTTTGCAACTTTATTTTGATTAGTACTACTGGATTCTTTTGTTGTTAGTAGAAGAAAGATAAGCAGTAGCAATGGTGCCATGCATTTAAACGTTCTTGTTTGTTCTTTTTGTGTTTAAAGACATTGTTGTGCGCAATTTTCTACACATTGTCTACACAATCTGTTGAATGTCACTTTTTACAACCCCACCTTGTTATGTGAGCATGGCAAAATAATACTCTTTGTTTAATTAGGCTACTCAGCCAGTTTGGTAGTGGTGAACCTACATTCTTTTGCAGTTTGCTAGACCAGTTCAAGAATTTCCAGTCCAGAATTTGACCACCATGATTGTAGGTCCTCTGTTGGCCAGATTGTCTATTACCAGATTCTTTTAGCACTGCTTGGGTTCCGTTTATCTAGCCATTGCATGTGTCAGTAGGGACTTTAGATATGCATTATGCTTTATTACTTAGACAGACTCCATTGTTCCTTCACTTTCTGGGAATAGACATCTTGTTTGTTGTTTTGAAAGAAGAGAAAGAAATAAAAGGGTTGACACACAAAATAAGGAAGGTACCCTATATAGTGAGAAAATTATAGGAAGGAATTCTGTCCATGAGTTCATTGCAGATTCCTCATTTGCAAACCTGCGGTCCTCATCACAAGTCTCTATCTATTCATTTGCATGTCCTGTATAAGATGAAGATTATAATTCCCTCCATCACTACACTCCCGGGTTCCTCAGCCATGTTTTAGGTACGTATAGAGATGACCGATAATTGCCATAATAAGTGAAGCAACACCATTCTTGGCGTTCTGCATTGCAAGAAAATCCCACAAAAAAATAAACTTAGGTGAGAAAGAGTTGAGGAATGGTGAAACAATTCCAATCAAGAATGCTTTGGTTGAAGACCATATCTATATGGAAGATATTGATATAAACAACAATTTCTTTAATTTCATAATGAAGTTCCAGCTTATGTTTTCGGGAATATCATGACTAAATTAGCTGATCTTTTTTTTGAGGGCGAAATTAGCTGATCTTGATAAGAGAATACCCGATAAACTTTTAACTATTTGTCTATGGTGCATAAGTTTTTTTTTCCCCTCAATATAGTGTCTTAGTTTTTTTTCCTCAATATATGGTGTTAAGTTATAATACAGTGGCAAATTCTATACTAGCATTGATTAAAAAGCAAAATTTTCTGATTAAGCCGGCCCATGGTGAGTTGTGAGGTCCATTTTGATATCCACGAGGCTCGAATGATACATTATGACCATCGGATATTCAGTCCAAGCTCTAAACTCAAGAACTTGTTTCCTTCGTTTTGTTTGTTTTTTCAGGACGATCTTCGCGGCCTTTCATGGCCACGTCTTTGTATTAGTTGATTTTTAATAACATGGGCTGAGGCCCCGATTATTCACAAAAAAAAAACATTATATTTTATTGATTTTAGAAAAAAATATTTTAATGCTCTGAATCTTACCACCCAAATTCTGGTTGGCAACCCTGATTGTTAGAGATAGATGCCACCACACCACACTGGTTTTCGTTAGAATCTTCTATAGTTGATGAAGTTGCATATATACTAGATTTTCTCATTGGTCCTGGGATTGAGTTTGACTCGACAAAACAAATTCTCATCAAACATTTACTAACGATGCCTTGATAAACACTATAGAGCCTCATTAATGATTCAATATAAGTGAGAACTAAAATTCTTTGATTTCCACCATTCACTTTAATTAACGTGTTATTTTGCATTTTGTCATCTTATGTTTTTTGCCTTTTAAATAAACCTTTACTTGCACATCGCAATGCTAATGAAAATGTTATTTGGAAGCTATTATGCAGGGCAAAATCGTCCAATTGCGACAGTGTTTGCTTCAATTCTCATATATTGTACCTGCTCCCTCTACAAAGCAATATCAGCCATCATATGGATTTACCATTTAATATACAACTATTTTTTTTTCTTTTATTGTTGAAACTATACAAATGAAAGTTGAGTATGATCCTTTGTCCTTTATTGAAGATATGCCGCATAGGATTTGCATTAGTCGGATATAAAGTACTCGGGTCAAAATTTTTATTATTATTTTGATGAAAAAGGAGGGTTAAAATTATTTCGTAACCCCCCAAAAGTTTTCCTTTTTGATCTAGGAATTTCAAAGTGTTAGTTCTTTAGAAACTATCAAAGCATATATAATATAATCATTTCGTAACACCAAACGACTGATCAATATCTGAAAAATTAATGAAGAAATCTGAAGATTCTTCCTCTCATATATTTTGGATTGACTTTGAGTTAATGTAAAGTAGGACGGTTTGATCAAATATGATTTGAACTCGGTGCGCCTACAAGGAAGAAAAAACAAGAGAGAACAATATGGAAAAACAACGACAAATGATTTTAAAAGTTAGTATCGTTCTTACTTCTTACGAGGCTGGGGTAATTAAGAATCAAAAGGAGGTTGGCTAGTGAGTAGTAGTAAAAAAAATAGAACTAAAATAATATATGGAATTGGCCATTTGATTCCGCTTGAGTAGTTTAGAATTCGAGTCCATACAATTGCATTCGTAGCTATGTAGGTGTACGATCTAAGTCGGGATTGGTTATGTTAAAGCTCGAGATACATAACATAACAGTGGGCTGAAACGACCTTTCAATAATTAAATTATTGAATTACGATAGATATGAATAATTGAATCTGTTTAAAGTGTAGATGGGTGCATAATATTATATTAAGGGTTTCGCACGGGTCGTTCATCTGGGATTTATATGATTAATATTCAGTTATTTGGATTCTATCAAGAAAAGTTGCATAATGGTTGACTCCAATAACACCCGACTTGCTATGATTGCCATTTGTTACTGTAGTTCCTTTCTTATTTTAATCAAGGAGAGCGATTCCTCAAATGATAAAAGCCACGAAAAAGAAATTGAAGGTAAAACAGATATGTATGGCTGCAAATATCATCATGTCATTTCTACACCAAAGTATGTGTTAGCAGACGCAATGATGTGATGTGAAGATATCATTGTAAATCCAAAATTCCACCAGAAAATAATTAATGTAATGTAACCCTCTCCCCCAATGTGAGAGTTTCCAAGGAATGATTAGAGTGATTAGTGTGTGCTTGTTTTAAGCACTAGAATATTCATTGAAAATGGAAACACAAATCATCAAGCTAGGACTTGGGGCTAATTAAGGGAGAAAAAAAAAAAATATCATTGTGGATGTCCTTTTTAATCTATCATTATAAGTAGTGCTACCTCCCTTTCGGATTTGATATTCCAAAGTGACTTTTTGCGCTCCCCTTAGCGCACGCTCATGATCATTCTGAAATGAAAGAAAATTGGCATTGCATGTGTACGATCTGACTTCATTTTTTCTGTCATTTTAGAGTATTGAGAGATATTGAAGGAAGGGGCTACCTTCTAGCTCGCTCAAGTTTTAACTATATATATTATTTTTTCTGGTACAATGTTGAACATAGTTTATTTGTCAAGTTGTTGCTCTAGATAATCTTAAATATTCTCTTCCTAATGATTATTACGACCATTCCAAAAGCTTAAAGAACTTTGCAGTTCTGGATTGTGAAAGCGTGATTTTGATTTCCTGCTTCACACAATTAACAAGGTGTGTGATGCGATCGATGTCACAAAGGTTTTGAATATCTCTATTTGACATACCACTTCTATATTTAATACCCAAGTGCCTGCAGAAAGACAAATATTTGTGTAATTGTGTTTCCACCATCGAGCAACACAAATAAAGGCCAAGAATTGTGATCGTGACCCAGGAAAGAAATCATACCTAAATATTTATCAACGAATTCCAAATACTGACAACAATTTTCTTATAATAATCTCTTGTCACTATAAATATTACCAATATTCAGTACCGAGTCAGCCTCTCCATTTGGTACAGTTTTTATTTAATTTTATTATACATATGGAATAATTTTTACTGTACATATGGTACTATAATTTAATAAGTATATATAATTTTCAAAGAATGTTTGGGCATGCTCTGAGTCACAAAGGGAAGAAGTGCCATCATAGGAAATTGTCCTTTTATCCCTTATCAACTTCTCCCTTTCTTGTTTGCTTTGAGAAACAGCGCCATTAAACGATGGCAGCCATGAAAATATAAAAGGAATAAGTCAAAAAACTACTTTTGCTGTCAAATAATGATAATGTAAATAAAAAGGCAATGTACTCAGTGCCACTTTGCATATTGCCAACTGTGGTGGTTGTTCTTTTTTTTTTGAGGAAAATGGTGGTTGTTCTTAATTTAACATAGTTTTACCCTTATATTTTATCACCGCTTCCACCTTTTTCAAATTTGCTTTCTCCTTTAACAATGTTATTTACTTGGAAGATAAATGACCATGGTTCTCACGCAGCAATTTTAGTATCTACGCGAGAGTGAGAAACAAAAGCAAACAAAAATTAATGCAAGGAACCAGAATATCTTGAATGTTTAGCATTCGTCCCCTACTAATTATCTTTAGATTCCAAGATTCCTAATCACCGTCCCTAATATTAAACTATATCTATGTGTTTAATTCTCTGCATAAAGTTTCCCATTAAAAATTCTGTTATCGGCTAAAAGACTAGGAATCAAGAAAAAAGACTCCTATGATGGTGTACAGTTGCATTTCTTCTGTTCGTCAATATTTTGGTTAAGAAATGAATACACACACACACATATATATATATATATATATATAAACTCTTCACAGTTGATGGCAGTAATGTGCCAGCTGAAGTTGGTATTAATTAACTCAACATATAAATTCAATCGAAGTGAGCAACCTAACAATTAAGGAGAATCACTTGTTGTGCTTAAATTATCTGGATCTGGTTTATATGACCAAGTGGTTCACACAAGGAGAATCAACTGTAACAAAGGTCGTTCAACTCCATTAGCATCAAAAAAAAAAAAAAGGTTGTTCAACTCCATGAGAATTAAAACGTAGGCATATATGGCTACATTTTTCCAAGCCAGAAACAACAAACGCAATGGTGCTTGAGGTAAAAGGCTTAATTAGTTTTGCGCCACACTATTTATGATAAAGTAAAGCTTACTAATGATTGAAGCAACTCTTTTTCTCATAAAAGGTTTTTCCGTCTGAACCATGTTTTCAGTAAGGTTTTGTCTATAAATCAACAGCTATACTATTTACTTTATATTCATGATCATCCGGGAAATTAATTTTCAGATATATACTATATATATGTGCAAAATAGCAATACATGTAGATTAAATGTATCCAAACTTTGTTAGTATATACAAAAGATTTAAATATCCGTAGTTTTGTTAACTTCATGCTTCTTATTTGTGAAAAGACATAAACAAACTGCATTAAAAGAAGTGTTAATCCTACCCTAAGATGTATTAGTTCCCAACTCCTAGTTATTACAGTACTGTCAAAATCAAATATGAGCTCGCGGAAGAATCTTCAGATATATATTTAGTCTAGTTTTATAATGTAATTAAAACTGAGATTAGTTTCTGTTTATATCACTTCTGTTGCTGGATTGCTACTAACTGTGTTTAAAGTGAGTAATCTTTATGAAGTAACTTCCAGCTGTTAACTACAACTGTTTTCTCTGAACTTGATTCCTACCTTTGCACAATCCTATATACTCAAGAACATGGAACCCTAGTACCCTGCCCATCAGTCAAGACAGACAGATATAAAGTACATGAACTTATATGGAACAAAACTCTCTCGATTGTCACAGTACTATAAATATCCAAGGGACGCGGGATTCCAGAGTTTCTCAGGCATCTAAGAGCTAGCAGCACAGAGAATGTTTATGATATCCAGAATTAATGCAAATTGATTTATATATTCCCTTGACGTTATTGTTAGCTTGTCATCTCACCGCGCATATACATACATGCATAAACATATATAAATAATTAATAACTTTAGGTATCTAAACCACCAAAAAGCAGAATTCTTCTTGCCCACTGCTTTACTGAAAACAACTTCTCCACCCATGTATATTTTTTTTTTTGTTGGGTGCTATTATTTAATCAAAGATCAAGACACAACATAACTCTAATTTAAATATTTTTGCAGGGGAATCCCTATATATTATCAATAGCTACATTGTCCTTTTTTGAGTTGACTACAGACATGAAAACTCATGATTTATAATTAATTCTATACATACTGTTTTGCACTGAAGCATTTGTATAGGTGTTAAGGACAGAAGCTTGTGATCTAGCTAATTAAATTTCTATTGTGGTGCCAGAAACATTCCTAATTTGGAGCCATACTCTAGTGATCATGGCCCCTGCCTACAAAAAAAAATTGTAAATAAAAAGAAAAAAAGCTAACGTGGCCCTTGTGTCCTATCTCTAATTTTGACCTCTCACTTTTGTGCAGCTATATATAATAGCAGTCATCACCTACGAGGACTGACATAAGCCAGAAACTCTATAACAATCCCTAGTTCAAACTTCTTCGGCAAAATATTTTATAAGAAAAAAAAACTTAAGTAAAACGTTAGTGGTATTATCTTACAATTCTACAGATTATAACTAATGGTATTGGTAGGTAACGCAATGAAAATTTTTTCCCCACAATGGCTTTTAGCAGATTTCAAACCTTACTTCTTGCAATCTATTTAAGTCTAAAGGTTGGCAAATTCATAAGAATTTTATCTCTATATATATAAGCTGTCATCGCAATAAAACAAAATTCCACCTATATATATGCCAATTATACAGGCATCGTTTTATTGTATAGATGATTGGGACCGTACGACTAGGATCTAGTTTTATTTTTTTAGGAAGCCGACATTTTCACAGAAAAAAAAAATAAGCAAATGAGGATTTTTGAATTATGATTATTCTTTTGGACAGTAGTATATATAAGGGACAAATGAAATAAATAAATAAATTGGCACAATATTTGCTGCCCGTAAAAGAAAATAAAACAAAGGAAAAGAAAGAAAAAGGACAGATTTCAGTTTGCTACAATTGATCGATCACACGCGTCATGTTCCATTTGAGGCTGAGTTCGATGGGCAAACGGACGCACCCGTTTGTGGTGGGGAGTCTTCTTTTTCTGTTTGTTCTTAAGAAGATTACTATAAATACCTCATGGAGTGAGCAGGTGATCATCATTGTTAGCTGGTAACTCCAGCCAGTTTTAATAGATATCTATCTATCTATCTACTACTACTGTCTTAATCATTCTTTTCACACACAACTCCCCTCAAAATCTCAAGTAAGTGGTGCTCTTATCGTGCTTTCCTCTTCTTTTTTTTTTCCTTTTTTCTTTTTCAAGTGTGTGTTAATTATACAAAGATAAATCCTGTAAGAATAGCTTAATTATGTGGTGCTCAACACTGGAGGCCGCCATATAGCTTTGCATATATTACTACTACCCACCACCTCACAAAGAGAACAACAACCCATTTCTCCACTAACCAACCTTTCCCTTCACATTCACAACTTCTCTTCTCTTGCAAAACCTTTTCTTCCTCTCTTTAATTCTCTCTTTCTTTCACTACTACTTGCCTGCCTGCGAAAAGAGAGGACGTACAGGCCCATTCTTCCCCTCAAGTCGCCGCATATTTCATATTTTAGGTATGGTGGTCCATGAAAATATATATATCCGTGGGGTAATTTTAATTTGGTATGCCATGTGTAAAAAAATGCCATGCTTTGATAGATTTTGTGAACTAACTTTACTATTATTTCGCAATTGAGTAGTACATGTGAGTACTCAGTAAAAACATTTCTGTTGGGGGTATTCCATTACAGGTGAAACACATCCGTACATTTCTTTCTTTCAGTTCCTCTTTGGTTGGTCAACTCAACTGAAACTACCTTGTAACATGACTACTCTGAGGCTTTCAATGTCTGCGTACAAGCAAGTACAGCCTCGTGTGAACTTCCAAGGCGCCGCCATAAACAAGAAGCCATTCTTTCGTCGAAAAGACAAGGTTGTGTTCGTGGTCGGGCCAACCGGCACGGGCAAGTCAAGGCTGGCTATCGACATGGCAACTCGGTTCCCGGCCGAGGTTGTCAATTGTGACAAAATGCAAGTCTACAAGGGCCTTGACATAGTCACAAACAAAGTCACCGAAGAAGAGTGTCGCGGGGTACCTCATCATTTGCTAGGCACAGTCGATCCCGACACAAATTTCACCTCGGATGATTTCAGGAACCATGCGTCCCTAGTACTTGAATCGATTGTCACCCGCGATCGCCTCCCAATCATCGCCGGCGGGTCGAATTCCTACGTGGAGGCCTTGACCAACGAGGACCCGAATTTCCGACTGAGGTATGAATGTTGTTTCTTGTGGGTGGATGTGTCAATTCCGGTGCTCCATTCGTTTGTGTCGGACCGGGTTGATCGGATGGTGAAAGCAGGGTTAATTGATGAGGTTAGGAATATGTTTGATCCTAATAGGGATGATTATTCTCAGGGAATTAGACGCGCAATTGGAGTTCCTGAGCTTGATCAATATTTTAGGAAAGAGGCAACTGCGGATGCTAGTACCCGTGACAAGCTGCTTGATGCTGCCATTGGTAAGATTAAAGAGAACACTTGCATGCTAGCTTGTCGCCAGTTGCAAAAGATCCGTCGCCTTCACAGCCAATGGGATTGGAATATGCACAGAATTGATGCCACTGAGGTTTTCCTGAGAAGTGGAGGGGAGGCAGAGGAAGCTTGGGAGAAACTTGTGGCAGGGCCCAGTGCAATGATCCTGAATCAATTCCTCTACGACACCGTCTCGCAACCCGACGTCACCATCATCGGCCGGGAAGTGCCAATCCCCATCCCTGCCATGGCAGCAGCCTATAGGTAGAGCCTGTGTGCACAGCCAGGAGGCCTCTTCATCATCATCACTCACCCACTGGTCATCATATGCCACGTGGCATCTCATGCCATGTCTTCCTTCCACCCTTTTATTTCTTTTTTTTTTTTCCATTGTTGAGACAATTTTGGTAAAGTTTAATGTTGTGAAAAGGGGGCAAAAGAAAAATAAAAGAAAGGCTTGGACTTACGGCTTGGACTTACCTGTCAGGTTGTTAAGTACCTATAAAAATTGGCGGCCGTACTGTAGAAGGAACCCAATTTTAGAAATCCTGGAAGCTGACTGTCCGTACTAGTGTGTGTGTGATGTTGATGCTGCAGCTGCATCAATCAAATGGTACACAAGACAAGACCCATTGTGGGGGATGGGGTCCATGTTTGTGATTGGCAGCTCTTTTTCTTTTTCTTCTTCTTCTTTCTTTCTTTTTGGCCTTACCATGATAGCTAAATGGTAGGAGTATATATACGATGGTGACTGGGAATCACTAAAGGTGTGTAATTTTTCTACCTTCTTTTTTTCTCTGTACAATCAATGGCATATGATCAATAAATCAATAATCATCCTATCCTTCCATACAACCAGCAGTGCACTGACTGTTTGATTTGATGCTGCTACAATTAATATGGCACCTGTTCATGACTCATAAAACCCATTTGTGATGAACAATTTTTTTTTTCCTCTTAATAGGAGCATTGTTTGTGATTGAACATTTGACAATACCTTGTGTTACTTTCGTATCTGTTTGTGGAAAATACAAATGGGAATCTTGAAAAATAAAAAAGGACAAAAAGGAAAAGAAAAGAAAAAAAACCCACATGTATTTGGCGGGACCATTATGGAATTGTGTTGCTTTCAATCCTCTGATTCCAAACCGTATAAGTGGAGGCCTTTATACCCACTTACCATCCTCCATAGGCACAGTGGGATCATATGGAAGAAAAAAGGAAAGGAAGAAAGAAACATCTTTCGTTTCAAGTTTCATATTTAATTAAGGAATCATCTCAAAAATGTTATTTAGGGAAAGGGGATGGTTTTTATAGAAAGGGTCAAAATCACCTTTTGGTAAAGGGCATAGCTCTTTTTTTTAATGAGGAGGAGGCCAGAGGGGGACTTGCTCGTTAGCTAGCTTAATCTTGGCTTTGCACCTCACGTCGAGAAAAGGAAGATTTCTATTCTCTTTCCTTTTTTCTTTTATTAGTTCTTTTTTATGTTTATACTTTCTTGGCCAAGCGAAGTCTGTCCGTGGGCATCTCCATATATGTCCCATGTTTTTATGGTGCCAGTAATGCCACAAAATTTGATGCCCAACAACAGTTAAGTTTGGACTAAAGTGGTTAATTATTTTGAGCCATGATTGATGAATGACGAGATTACTATTGACCCAAAAAAAACAAAAGATTGATCAATGACGTGGGTAATAAAATCATATTGCATCCACAACTGCAGAAAACGTAAAGAGTTCATTTGTCATTTTGCTGTCTAAACATGACAAAAGATTAATTTTCTCATCTTTCTGAGAAATAATCATCCAGGCCGTGGCAGTGAATATTAGCAAAAAGAGAGCCAGAAGCAAAGAATTCAAGCCATGATTTTTGCGAGAAAACCCAACCAAGAAAAAGAATTTCACCTCCAAAAATAACCTCTGGAAAATATAAATCCCCACCACCAAAAAAATAGAAAGAATATATGAGTCCCAGCTAGCTAGATATAAAAGTATCATATATTTGCAGCCCAGCTGTCCAGGTATTAGCATCTTCATGAATCATGACATTAAAAGGTTTGTAAGTAACTACAGTCTACACTACACATAAATGCTGACAAAAACTCGGCTATGACAAGCAACTTACCTCCAAGAATGTGCTGCTTGTCAGTATCCTTCAATAGACACAGGTTAGTCCAATTTCAGAAGTGTACGTAGGTTTGGCAGCAGTCACTTCATGTCATAATTACTCATAATGCAAACAACTTTGAACGAATCCAATTTCCATCAGCATACCAATCAATAGGTCCTACTTTCGCTTCTTTCCATGTATTGGCTTCTTGTGCGAAAATCTACACAGACAATCTGACGATCAACAAGCCACAATTGGAATAGTAAGGTTATAAATTTTGGACGTAGCAAGTTCTTGGAGTCTAGCAAGTTTGCTATTAATTTGGATAGTTTGCGAGGATTTATCCTGTCCCTTTTTGTTAATAATACAAAAAGAAACAATCAAGAACCATCCTGTGGCTAGTATGGATCTTTTTTCTTCAATTTTGAATTCAACGGCTTTAGGCTGAGTATTTCTTCTCCTTTAAGAAGAGGACAATGGATAAATGTCTGCACCCAAATGGCACAGTTTTTACTTGTCTTATTGCCCAATGAGTCGATGTTGGAAGCCTCACCCTCTCGCGTATCTCGCCCCATGTAATTAATGCATTGATGAAGAATAAAGAATTTAGCAATGTGCGGTCCTTGAAATGCCAATATCCAGAACATAGGTGGTATTGAAGTCCATTGGAGTGGGTTTCGGTGCCTTGAAAAATTATAAATGAAGTAAATGAGAAAGATGGTATTAGAGCTACGGAATCCATGAACAAAGTTGAGACTATGTAATTATGCTATATGTGTCTATATGCATAAACTCCAAAACTTGGAGCGAACCCTGATATTGAAAACAACCCAAAACCAACCAACCAAGCAAATTCACCTCCAAGATTGCACTTTGATTATGTGAATCCCAGCTAGCTAGATTAAAAAACTATCATCTAATGCATCTTCACGACAATCAAACGCTTGTAACCACACATAAATCTGCCACTCTAGTTGCTCGATGGAAGAATGTCATCCTTGTTTATATCATCTAGCTAGCTAGCCAATACAGTACAGTACAGTGTAGCAGCAATCACGTCATGTCCTAATTATTCATAATCCAACAAATTTGACTATTTCCATCAGCAAACCAATCAATAAGGCAATTTTCGTTTCTTTCCATAGAACAGAACACTGCAAGCCACACCTTTGGAATAGCAAGGTTTTAAGCTTGGATGTAGCAGTCTGGATTCTAGTGCTGTATACCTGGTCAGGATAGGTTCTCTGTATTTATCCTATCCCATTTATTATGAAAAAATAAAAATGGGAACATTTTAAAAGAAGACAATGTATACATATCAGCAAAAATTTGGCCAAGGAGGAATCCCTATTCATTTGTCCTGATGGGACTTGAAACCCCATATACAACATAATCAACCCATAATGCCCGTAGAAGAGGAATTTTCTGCCAAAACTAATTAATTAGTGTCATTCAAATTCATAAACAAGAGAAGGAAACATGTATAGATGCACAAAGATTTGTGGCATAATTAAATGTTGAAAACAATCTTAAACTTAACATTCAACTAATTTATGTTGTTCAAAGAAAAAACTTAATCATTCTCGGTGATCGATCGGTTCCCTCATTTAGATGTCTGGTATTAGTGACACGTTGGTCAACGGCAAAGAGTTGACCACCAAAAGCTCCAAGAGCCGACAAAATTCTAGTATCTTTTTTTTCTTCGAAGCTGACAAAATACTTGATGGTCAGAAGCAAAGAAATTGAATGTACTCGTGCGCCTTCAAGAGCTGCCAAAATGCTTGCCTTGCCATTTTCGAAAATATTAAATTTCCCCTTGTCGTTTAAATGATTCTTTGCACTTGCTGGGTCTCACAACACGCAAGTATTTTATTTTTTCTCAATCATGAAAAATGTTATAAATAACATGTTATAATATAAGAATTTATGAAGAAGAATTGAAGATGAGATAGAAGAGTTGAGAAATGGAAGAAGAAGAAGGCAGAGAAGAAATTGTCTCGGGTCAGAACTTTTATTCAATGTTTTGCAGTAATATATATATAGATAATAACAGGGGAGGAGGACAAAACCATGTTTGGTATATAATAATGACATTCACTTTAATATTTTATAACACTCCCCCTTGAATGTCATTTCGTATTCGGTAGAATACATTTAGGAAGAACTGCCTCATTAAAAACCTCATCAAGAAAAACCCTGTGGGATAAAAAACTTGGTGAAGGGAAAAAGAGTGCAGTGTGTATTCTACTCCCCCTCATTTCGGCCTCCCTTGATATCATGATGTCGTCACATGCCAATCATCCTTGTCATCTTTTGGTGGCGTATGATTTGTCCTATAGCCTTTTGATACATCACTACTTTAATTGGATAGTATTGGCAGCATTATCTTCATGATTTGTTGTTGGAGCATCTTCCTTGTCCTCTTGCTTTTGTGGTCCCGATGATATAGCAATATCATGTGTAATGTTGTAGCAGATGTCTGTCTGTGCTTTATGTGGATCAAATATAGGACTTGCATCTGCAAAACCAACTATATTCTCTTCGGGTTTATAGGGTTATATAATACCACATCTGTTATAACTCGAAGATAAGAACAGAATCATATCTTGCCAATAAGCTTATGACAAAAACTTCAGGCTTCTTGTCACTAGCAATATAAATTTCACTTAGATAGGGTACTTCAGGACCAAGTTAATTCCTTTAGGAGATTTTTCATCTCGAAATATAGCACAACATTTGGAAGCTTCTTCAGGAGTTTCAATAATATTTAAATCACAAAACACACATATATATATGAACTATAAACATAATCAAAAAAATAAATTCATACATACTCAAAATGATTTAAATCACGTAAAGATCAATTCAGTTTAATTTTTGTATATTCCCGGGAATCAGTTGCTTCAAGCGACTTGAATCCTTCTAGGATTATCATGCATATGTCATTACTTATGGATCCTTAAAAATAGGCTGTAATAGCATCCACTAGATGCATTTCTAATTTTATTCATATATAATGCCAGACTTATCAAAATTATTGCATCCACCACAAGGGAGTTTATCTCCTCATAATTAAATACCAGGTCATTTGGGTAAAATCTTGTGCTACAAAAACGTGCTTTTATATCTTACTATTTATTTCTTTCCGCACAAATACCCTTTTTATGACCAATTGAATTTTACACCTTCTTGTGTACGGACTTCAGGTCAGGAAATTTCTCGCTCCAAGCGGGTCCAACACAGCCTTTAATCGTGTTTCTCTATTTTAGCCAATCATATAGCGCCTACATTCGCCAATGTAGGTTCATGATCCTCATTTCATTTCATAATATTTAGCGCTATATAAAGTAAATATTCCGTCGACGGTTATTTCACGTCGGTTCCATCTTATTTCTGACACTATACTTGAGATCTCATCATGCTCATTTATTTCAGGTACCTGAGTTACTTCTGGAATTTTATCAATTTATGTCAGAAAACCAACCTCTTCTGGAGGACTTTTAATTCAAACCTCTACTGGAGGCCTTATTTTCTTACTGGGGCCATCTTATTTCTTTGCTCCTTTTTCTCTATCGAGAATTTCTTTTGGAACCGAGTATAATCTATAGATTCATTTGCATACTTATATTGTTCTTCAGGAACATCAATTTAAGCAGGAGCATTTGCAGCTGGTATATGGTCACACTTAATTTAAATGTGTCTGGCAATTGCATATCAATTTTCTTGGAAATGAATCATCTTCTGAACTTCATGTTCACACAAATTCGTTTGAGGATCAAAATTAGGCATAACATTATATCTTGATCCAGCTACTTATTTTCTCCCCCTGATGTTGGGTATACACACATATCGAATTAATAATAAGCAAATCTTGCTATAAATAAATCTCCAATCTTTTAGTCAATAGTTTCAATAACGTTGTAATTGATGGAGATTCATACCCAATATTTGTTCCCAATCTTCTTTAAGGACTAGCTTTACTATGCTGTGGTGGAGCATTTTATACTGTACAACTAACGATCCGAAGATGAGAGTTACTAGGTTCGTGACCATGAACCAATTAAATTGGGAGACCTTATGATAACTTGTTGGCTTGATGCACACAAGTGCTGCTGCATGTGAAATACCATTTTCTCAAACAGTCATATTTCATCAATGGTCCTACAATCAATTGTCAATGTTCCCCCAGATCTGTTTGGGTTTATTTCCAATGATATACATTATCCATTGAAGAAATGTACCAGCATTATCTAGACATATAGTCTAATAACATAAGTAGGGATATGTACCCGCAAGTGGCTTAATCATTAAAATAAGTGCGCACAATGCCAACTTGCACGCAATAGACCATCTAGTCGATGCATCGTAAAAATTACCTAGATGGTCACACGGCGGATTTATTAGTCCGCGTACATGTCCTTGAATTATTCCCCAAATTACTGGTGATTCTAGGCCAACCTCATCTTAGGAAGGCCGAGTAATTAATTTTCACAGCAAACAAACTCATGGAAATTCATTGATTGTAAAAAAACTTATGGTTTTTCAATGAATAACCAAATAAAATTCGTGCATCATTATTGATCCGGGATGGCCCAACGGGTCATGCCAAACAAGATATCCAATAATCAACTTCTAGTTGATCACAGCTTCGGGCTGTGCAAACTGTGTATTTAAACACTTAAAATTGCTAGCTCCAGGCTAGTGCATTCCAGCTTCTGGCTGGATATGTTAAGTTTCAATTACTCAACTGCTAGCTTCAGGCTAGCAATATATGTGCCAATTTTAGGCTTATTTCTGCCACTCATGTCGAAAAAGATCAGAATTATTGAGCAATAATTAATGTAGTGGCAAACATTTCCAAAAGCAAATCCTCGAGGATTGGAAAGCTTTGGAATTTTCTGAAAAATAATGCAAATTACCGAGAAATCTTCTGGATTTTTTCGGAGATAGAAAGAGGGTCCATATATGAAAACTGTCACCTAGCTGTCTAAGCTCAGGCTATAAGAAGGGGGGGAGATATGTGATGGAAAACATACAAAAAAACATTAACAAGATAAAACATGCCTTCCCCCTTTACTGTTTTCTTTGTTGAGGGTGCCAATCTAGGAAGAAGAAATAGGTTAGCTTATAGCATGGTAAATGAGTAGCATGAGGAACTGCCGAGTGAACTCGCAAGAATTCCTCGTTTAGTTTTTGTTGACGAGCTTTACTCATCTAGGTTCTTTGTGACTCCTATGGAAGAGACTTTCTTTCTAGAGGACCAAAGCAATCTAAGGGCTTCCTTTTATGGTTCGGCTAACTCTATTATGTTTTTCATATCTGATAGAATGCAGGAATTCCAGCTAGAGCCTACTTGTCAAATTCTGAATCAGAGCAGCTATTATCAGGTTTCTATGATGGCTCGGAGTATCCCGAGGGTTTCTGGGTTATCGCCTACATGGCCCAAGGTACGACTTTTATTATGGAATTGCAGGGGTGTAGCAAGAAGGTCTCAAGACTTTGTGCGTACCTTAAGGGATCTGAAGAATCAGTACAAGCCTAACATGGTACTAATTACTGAGACCCTGTGGCAACCAGCAGAGAATTATAGAGTAATACCACTCCGTTTTCCTCCAGCAAATCGGTTTGAGCTACCTGGAGAAAACAACATGGGTGGTATATGGGTCAACATCAATAACGAAACCCAGAGTTTTAGGGTCAATGTTCTACCCAATCGATAAATAATTATTTCAACTTATGTATGAGAACAACTCCTCTATGTGAATGTTCTCCTTGTAATGAATCCCATATGCAATAATAATATGCATGTTTGCTTTGAGCCTTTTCCATTTATTATCTCATTTACGCCCACAGGCACAAATAATTATACTGTCTTATTCGCTTCAGGGAATAGATCAGAGTCAATTCATCGGGATCCATAATAATTCATTTTATTACTAGGGGTGTCTGTACTCTTCAAGAGTATATGCTCTTCCAGAGCATAAATATACGATCTTCTAGATCATATTTAAAACATGCGTTCTTCAGGATCATATTCGAATTTATGCTCTTCTGGAGCGTGTTAATCTTTTTCTCATTTCGAGATATCATAATATGTTATATTGACATCCACACATATAATTCTCCCCCTGTGGATGCCAATTTTGCATTGTCTTCGAGACTAATGCTTGAGGCATTATTCTAGAAACAATTATAAGGTACTGAAAAGTAAATAAAATAAAATGCAATGCGTAATAATTTAAACTGAACATAAAATAAATTGAATATAAAATGAATTGTTAAGCAAGTATAATATCTACCTTCTGGTGGTCATATAATTTCCATCTTCTGGTGGTAATAGTTTTTATTTTCGATTTTTCTTTGAAGGAACTTCAGGATATTTTGAACGGCAAGACTTCCAGTCTTCGTTGTATTTTTTTTTATTGAGTCTGCTGGACTCTTATATTTAGTCTTCCAGACTATATGTAAATTCATGTCCGCATTTAATACCCATAATAAATTTCTTCTGGAAATTATAAGGGTCCCGAATAACATAATTTAAATAAAATTAAAAACTTAAATGAAAGAAATAAACATGGGTCTTTCGTTAATTAGCCCAATGAAGAATTAAATAACCGAAAAATTAAAAGCAATGGGCCTTACATAAATTAGCCCAATTAAAAATTAAATTATTGCAAAGTAAATGCGATGGGCCTTATACGAGCCCAATAAAATCGTAAAGAAATTAAAACGAGAAATTAAATACAATGGGCCTTATATGAGCCCAATTGAAATGTAAAGAACAAAATATGAAAATGTAATGGGCCTAATATGAGCCCAAGCTTAATATAAATGAAAAACAATAAAATAAATACAATAGCCTTCCGGGCTTGCCGGGAAAAATCCTGAGACACTGAATTTCGGCCAAACACTTCCGGGCTTGACGGGAAAAACCCAAGGTATCGGATTCCGGCCAAACACTTCTGGGCTTGCCGGAAAAATACCGAGATGCTAAATTTCGGCAATATAAATTCTTTTTTTCTCTCTCTCTTTTTCTTTTCCTTTCTCCCCTTTCTTTTCTTTTTTTTTTATTTTTTTCTTTTCTCTCTTTTTTTTTCTCTTCCTCTTTTTTTTCCTTCTTTTCTTTCTTTCCGTGTCCTTTTTTCTTTTTTTTTTTATTGGACTAGGCTATGAATAAGGCAAGCCCAGGCCAAGGCAAAGGGCCCATCACAGGCCTGCCTGAGCCCAGGCTCAGCACCAACCCACGACCCAAAACAGGCCCATCAGCCCATGAACCAAACCAGCCCGCCAGCCCCATTCCACATAAATCCGGGTCAAACCCGTTAAAACGGGTTGCTTCAACCCGCTGAAACGGGTCGCCCTCCATCTGCAGAAGGCGGAGCGACGAACGGCTATGGCGGTGGCGGCTGTGAGAGCTGCAAGCGTCGGCGGTGTGAGGAGGCGCGGGAGGCAACGACCGTCGTGTGCAGAAGGAGGCGGGTCGAGGCCGATCCGCCGGATCCTCGTTGGGCCTTGGCATCCTATAGGCGCGTCAGTGGCGGAAACCGACAGGAGAAGACGGCAACGGGAAGGCGACGGCGCAACGAGGCTTCTGGTGGCGGCGGTTCTTCCTTTTTCCAATATTTGCTGCAGCGGTTTTTTGTGTGTGAATTTTCTGCTCAGTTGTGGGTAGAGTCGTGCTGATAACGTGCTATAAATAACATGTTATAATAGAAGAATTTATGAAGAAGAATTGAAGATGAGATAGAGGAGTTGAGAAATGGAAGAAGAAGAAGGCAGAGAAGAAATTGTCTCGGGTCAAAACTTTTATTCAATGTTTTGCAGTAATATATAGATAATAACAGGGGAGGAGGACAAAACCACGTTTGTTATATAATAATGACATTCACTTTAATATTTTATAACAAAAAAAACGTTCTTTCTGGGTTTTTTACTTTCGTATGTGATTGCCTAAGCGTATTTGTCAGGCAGAAAAACATTGAAGGAGAGTTTTTCTACGGGGCTTGCATGCAGAAGAGTATGGACATCGCGGATTAATTAATTAGATACATATATATAGAGGGGCGGAGCCAGGATTGGATTTCAAGGGGGGCCAAATTTGGAACATGAATTTAGGGAGGGCCATAATTGTGTAAAATAGAACAAAAAATGCAATTGTGAGGTTCGAACTCTTGATTTCAAGGTAAAAAAACCAAATTTTGACCACTGAACTGCTGCTCAACCCACGTCATGTTAAAGGCAAAATGCATCATGAGCCAAGGTTAGGGGGGCCAGGGCCCCTGTTGGCCCCTCCCTAAATCCGCCCCAATTAAATAGAGGGTTTATTATAAGCTGGCCCGACTGTTTAATATGGTTTCTCAGCTCTAATTTGGACGAATCAGACACATGAAATTTCTTTTCCATGAACAATTGAACATGAGCTGATCAGAGAATACTAAACTTTCAAGAAAAAAAGTGTGTGAATTTTTTTTCTAGAGTATAATTATACCTACAAGTCTTGTTCTTATTACCTCATTAATGCATTTCCCCTGAAGGCATTCATTTTAGTCCAAGATCCTGGTACGATACAAGTTCAAGTTATTGGCGGTTTTAGATCATTTTTTCAACATCCACTATTCAACTCATCCGCTTTAGACCAAAACGCCAGTACACATGATGGTGTGAGAGTATTAACTAGTTTGAATCAAATTTGCAATATTTAAGTACTTTAATAACCAAAAACTTACCTTCTTACTCAATCCCGTAAAAAGAGTAACGTTAATAAAAACTGAATCATTAATGCAAGAAAAGTTTAGGAGTGAATGCTATTGTATTAAAGAATTCTGAGGGTGAGGCAATTGTGCCCCAAGAGTACTAAACTTACGAACTCTTGCTGTTTATGTCTGATCAGCAGAGTTTTAGAGAAACCAATTAAGAGACAAACTGGGATAACTTTGAACATGAAGGTCGATGTAGTTTCCAGGAAGTTGATAAGTCCATCATCTCCCACTCCACCAGAAAATAGAAGCCTGAAGATATCAGCTATTGATCAGCTTCCTTCTCCAGTATATGTAGGCACCATTTTTTATTACACAGCAGATGGTCATAACGACCAGAGCAAAAATGCTGCAAGAATCAAGCAGCTGGAGAAATCATTGTCAGAAATCTTAACCCTCTTCTACCCTCTAGCCGGTAGATTTATTAAAGAAGATTTGCTGATTGAATGCAGTGACCAAGGGGTAGAGTTATTGCAAGCCACAGTAAGTGGCCAACTTTCTCAGGTTCTGAACAGGGAAGTGGAACCTGAGGTGTTGAACCGCCTTGCCCCTTTTCTGGTGGAGTCTTCCACAAGTCCATTAGTGTCCATTCAGATCAACACATTTGACTGTGGCGGACTAGTCGTTGGCGTGCGCATTTCGCACCGGGTTGCTGATGGGTTTTCGCAGCTGAACTTGTTCATGAATGGATGGGCAAAAGCAAGCCGCGATGGGATTGACAAGGTCCACAGCCCAAGTTTCTGCTTAGGATCATTGTTCCCTAATAGAGAGATACCCGGAATGATCATACATGGAATTCCAATAAAGAAGGGTGTAAGGATTGTGACAAGAGTATTCTTGTTTAACACAACTGCAATATCTAACCTGAAAGGCATTGCCAAAAGGAATGGTGATGCTGCAGGTGGACTTAAAGGACAGCCATCTCGAGTGGATGTTGTTACAGCGCTTATATGGAAGGTTTTGATCAAGGTTTCTCGTTCTAGACATGGATACCTTAGACCATCTGTATTGAGTCATGGAATAGACATGAGGGGTAAGACTAATCTGCCAATACCTGAAAACTCATGTGGGAATCTGATCAGGTTAACAATGGCAAGGTTTTCACCGAGTAAGAATGATATGAGGCTGCAAGATCTGGTGGGTTTGGTTAGGGAGGCAATAATAAAGGATGTTGCTGTTTGCAAACAGGCAACGGACTATGATGACCTGTTCTTGAGTGTTTCCGATTCTTTTAGAGAGCTGAACGAGGAACTGAACAAGAGTGACATAGATCTTTACATGTTCTCTAGCTTATGTCGTGTCCCAATCTATGAAGTGGATTTTGGATGGGGAAGGCCTGCTTGGGTGAGTGGGGTGCATAAGCCAGTCCAAGCAATACATCTGATAGACTCCAAAGATGATGGAATTGAAGCTTGGCTAAGTTTGGATGAAAAAGATATGATCCTTGTTCAACAAGACCCTGAGATCATTGCATTCACAGCTGCTCAACCAAAGCAACATCATTTGATTAAATCAAGTCTGTGAATTCTAGTTGTTCCTGACAATTAGAAGTAGGTTTTTGTTTTATGGAATAATTCTGAAACTTTTCTGAGAGAAAAATGTGTTGAATTACAATTTCAGAAATTTTAACAATATTATCTGGTGTTTTGTGGATTTTTTAATATCTTAGACTCTTGATGCTTCAATAAACACAATCTGGTTCTGTTTCTGTTGGATGCAAACCAAAGGGATCATGATGAACGCGAAATTGTTGTATTCAAATAAATGATAAGTACTTCTCATCCCCTGGAAAAAAAAAAAAATAGGAGACAATGATGAGAAAAAAATCATAGCTGAAGCAGGCAAGCACTGTGGTAAAACTTTAATCAACGAGAAAACTCAGGCGTTCCACTCTGTAACTGAACATTACAATCTTAAAGGTCTATGTAGGTTGGCATTGTAAAATACATTGAAAATCTGCAGCTATATGCCAGAGATTGAACCAAAACATTGGGACGATTTTAGTGCTTTGTTTATTTTGTTAACTGATGAAAAACCCAACCACCCTGAATATCTTTCACTGATTCAACCCTTTTCCAGTTAAGCGGATTAGCAGATTCTTCTTCAACATTTAATTAGTCTAGTAAACGAGGGAAAGAATTCTCATTGTTTTCTCATTCTGGACTGGTGAAAAAACATCCTGATTATATATTGGGATAAATGATGTTTCCTTAAGACCATTTTGTTCGGTTGAGATAACATAGTTTTCACAGCACTCTGTATGAGTGGAATAACATGGCTTCCTGCTGCAATTCCTAGCCAACTTAAAATCTCTGAAATATATTTAATCCACCTAGTTACTTTGATCAGTTATTTGTTGGACAAGTAGATTTCAGTGTTCCACGTAAGTTCAAGTCTTAGCTACATTTGGAACTGTTTGAAAGATATACCCGCAAGTGTTAAACAGGCAATAAATTGATATTTAATTGGGACAATGTTACGGTAAAAGCAATTAAATAAATGGAAAGAAAACCACAAATTTAATCCGTTCAAATGTGGTATTAAGTAAACCTTGAAAATGAATGCAGTTATAATTAATAATAACTTTTTGTTTTTCTATGGTGGCAATTTAAAAACCAACCCAGATGAGGCCTCTGTATCTGTTGTAACAAAACATAACTTCATTTACCAAAAACGAAAACAAAGCATAACTTCAAGTTATGGAGGTTCATATTGTTTCCAAGAAGTTGGTCAATCCATCGTATCCAACTCCTCCTCAACTTCAAACCTTTAAAATATCATCCATGGATCAACTACCTGCTCCAGTATATGTAGGTACCATCTTCTACTACGCGGCAGATGAGAACAGCAAAGGTGCAACGTCAATGGCCGAAAGAAGCAAGAAGTTGGAGAAATCATTGTCAGAAATATTAACTGTATTCTACCCAATGGCAGGAAGATATGTTAAAGAGAACCTGTGCATTGATTGTAATGACCACGGGGTAGAATACGCGGAAGCAAATGTAAGTGGGAAACTATCTCAAGTCTTGAACGGGGATCTGCAGCCTGAGCAGCTAAATCACTTTATTCCTTATCCAATATTTGAATCACCAACAAGCCCATTAGTAGCTGTTCAGGTTAACAGGTTTGAGTGTGGTGGACTAGCCATTGGCCTCCGTATGTCACACAGGGTGGCTGATGGAGTTTCAATATTATCATTCCTGACAGGATGGGCCACAGCATGCAAAGAAGGTATTGGTAGAGTTCCTAGCCCCAGTTTTAGCCTACCATCCCTCTTCCCAGCTAGAGAAATACCTGGAATCAGCCATCCAGTTCCAATGAAAAGAGGAGCTAAGATTGTGACCAGAACATTTGTGTTCAGCAGAACAGCAATATCCAAGCTGAAAGAAATTGCAAACACTGGTTCAGGACTGAAAGGCGAACAACCATCACGGGTGAATGTGGTGACCGCACTGATATGGAAGACTCTGATCAATGCCTCCAAAGCTAAACACGGACATCTGAGACCGTCTCTTCTAGCTCATGCTGTGGATTTGAGAGGCAAAACCACCCTGCCAATACCAGGGAACTCCTGTGGTAACCTTTTCAGGCTTTCAGCGTCGCGATTCCTGCCGAATGAGAGCTCAATGGATCTTCATGACTTGGTGCTTCTTGTCAGGGAAGGCATAAAAAACGCGGTCCTGGACTCTGCAAAGGCAACAGACTATGATGAGTTGTTCTCGAGCGTGTCTGGCTCTTTCAGGGAAGTGAATGAGGAACTAAGCAACGGGGAGATAGATGTGTATATGTTTACTAGCTGGTGCAGATTCCCCATTTATGAGGTGGATTATGGTTGGGGCAAACCAACATGGGTGAGTGGAGTGCATAAGCCAGTGCAGGTGGTGAATCTGATGGATACAAATGATGAAGGAGTTGAAGCATGGTTAAGCTTGGAGGAAAATAGCATGATTCTTTTCCAACAGGACCCTGAGATAATTGCATCCACTTCTTCATGAAAGATGCAGCACCATTATTTAGTTACATAATGATTCTTGCATCAGAGTGAAGTGACAGCACCAATGCCTTTTCTGCTGATTCCAGAAAATTTTAAGCTTTATATCATCTCCATTAATAACAACAATTTTTTATACAACTTCAATATAACAGAAGCAGTATACATATCTTGCGATTTTAAGATCCAAGCTCGCTATTCAATAATATGCATAATGGGTTGGTTTAGCCTACTGTAACAATCATATGTATCCATCAGCCATGCTAAATCTTAATGTGATAGTTTTGTCCCTTTCTTTTTTCCTCGTCAGAATATTAATTTGGCCTAACACTGTACATTGCCATCAATTGCCAACCAAAGCCTGCTTATAATAAAGGTTATTGAAAGTGATACAAGTAACATCAACTGAAACCTCCCTGATGTAGAGCAAAACTATAGAAAAGCTATACAAAATCTGAAAAATTATACTAGACAATGAACTGTTGTTGCCTGGTGGTGGTATATTATGTGAGGATGGTTTAGAGCCAGATGTGTCATCGTGAGACCGGGCCGATGATGACAACTCTTATGTCTTTGCTTCTTTTCTTTTTTAAAAAAAGTTATACATTTCCACTTGGTATATCATAATTTATAACCAACTATTTTAAAAATCTGGAAAAAAAACTATGCCACTCATTATCATAGAATTTGTGTACAAAACCTCTAATTAATCGTGAGACTGCGCGTATCTTGCGGCCTGTAACTCGGATTTAATTCTTCCAGCCATTTTCCTTGAAAGAGAAGGGCCTCTTTAAGCCCAATCTGCCTAGAAGCCTGGCCCATAAATCCTCCTGCTAGTAGGTCCAGTAGGCCGGCCCAGGTTCCAGAACACGCGCACCTTTAACATTTTTTTCTTCTATTTTTGACTTTTGACATATAAATACACTCTTATTCTCCCCCATCCATTCCTCCTCACGGCCACAAAAACCTTATCTGCTCATTTTTTGTCTTCTTTGGCCGTCTTACTACCGTCGGCGTCTGCAAGTCCCGTGAAGCCTCAGTTTTCCACCGGAGATCCCACGCGCTACTCGGATCTGCACGCGCGCCGCCTCGCGGGAGAGTAATCATCATCGCAGTAGCTGATCGATCCTACACACCGTCGAGATCCAGCAGGTAACGATCGAGTACTCCTTTGAGACGGATCCTCTGGTGTTTGTTTTTTCTGTTCTCGAATTTCTGGTGTGATTCGTTGAATAACGCGTGTGATGTTGATAAGGATGCCTGATCCCGATCGCACGATTGAGATTTGAGTTTGTGTGTTGGATATTGAGTTATCGGTTTTGTTTAGTTACCTCCTGATTCGATTGATATTAATTGTTTGATTGGAGGTTGAGTGCTTTTGCTTTTCATGTTGTTTTACCGGTATGATCCGCCTATGAATTGTTTTGCTGAGGAAAAATGGTATGATGCTTTGTTAGATTAAGTTTGCTTATTCTATTTTTTTGATAGAAGAAGAAACTGAGGTGCCTGGATAAATTTTGTACTTAGAAAAAGTTAACTTGCATGTGTAAAGCCAATTAGATGTTGTTGGATTACCTTGGCATGGGATTATGTTTATTGCGTTGACGAGCATGTTAGGTGTTTGATTTTATTTGGATGTATGTAGTGATTATAATATGTGTTTCTTTGGATTTCATTATCAAGGGTTCTTGCTATGATTAGAGTTTTCTTCAGTGAGAGTCGGTGATGTTCTAGAACAAGATCCTGGC
Source organism: Turnera subulata (assembly GCA_028386065.3). Classification (NCBI taxonomy): domain Eukaryota; kingdom Viridiplantae; phylum Streptophyta; class Magnoliopsida; order Malpighiales; family Passifloraceae; genus Turnera; species Turnera subulata. Next base: position 234,030 of record JAKUCV010001220.1, on the reverse strand, counting down.
TTGCCTTATTTGATGTTTAATTTTCTGTGCCGGCTTGGTAAGATGTGTTTATCTGTTGAGATGTTTGTATTATTTGTTTTTATTAAAACAATTTATAGAGGTGTTGTTGATATATTTGTTTTAAATGTTCACTGGTTTCCAGATGCCTTTTGTTATGAGTTTCTGTTTGAACATGTGGATTGACTGAACCCCCGTACTCTCTAGAGAATATGGTTATAGAAATTACTCTGCAGCATTCATTTTCTTTCAAGGCTTTTCGTGCTTTTGAATTTATAGAGTTTTTTGGCATTGTTGAGAATCAGTTCATTACCTGTTTCAGATCTGAGCATTCTGGTTGCTAGGCTTCTTTGAACACTTCAGTTTCATGTCTGAGCTTGACATCCAGATTCCAACTACCTACGGTAAGCTTGCTTTTTCTTTCTGTTTCCTCTGGAAAGCTTGCTTTTTCTTTTTGATTCCTTGAAAATATAGCAGTATCTCTTACCTGATTAGTTCTTTTCTTGTAGATCCGTTTGCTGACGGTAATGCTGAAGACTCAGGTGCCGGATCAAAAGAGTACGTGCATATACGTATACAGCAACGGAATGGTAGGAAAAGTTTGACAACTGTGCAGGGTTTGAAGAAAGAATTCAGCTACAGCAAGATACTCAAGGACCTTAAGAAGGAGTTCTGCTGCAACGGTACAGTGGTGCAGGATCCTGAATTGGGGCAGGTTGGTGTTCTCCAGATTATTCCTTTTTCATCACGAATTTTCTTTGCTAGTTGCTTATCTAAGCTCTTTCGCAGGTTATTCAACTTCAAGGTGATCAGAGAAAGAATGTTTCTGCATTCCTGACCCAGGTATTGTTCATTCATGCTTTATGTTGCTTGAATTTGATAATCAGCAACTTTTGTGAAGCCCTCTTATGAGCTTTTCTGTGGACGTCTGAGCTTATCAGAAACTTTTTTCCTTCTTTCTTTGACAGGCTGGGATTGTGAAGAAAGACAACATCAAAATCCATGGTTTTTAAGAGACCTTGGCTTAAAGATCTGCACAGTGCTGCAGCTCCTATATCCGTGCAGAACTCCTGAACTCTAGAATATAGATATCCTATGCTGTGTTTTCCTTCTGGTTATTCTTGTTGGCCGATTTTCTGTTTGTACTGGCTTTTTATCTAGTTTCTGGAATTTTTACAAAAATGTGGAATGATGGTAGACTGTGTGACAGTTTGTTGGTCTTTTTGAATTGTCGTCATCAATATTATAATATGCTGAAATTTTGAAATTGTGTTTTGTTTGGCGAACGTTCTTGTTTGGTCGATTGAGCCCATTGTTTAATTGAGCATTTAAACCTGCAAAATTGCGTGAACTTATCCAAGTTTAGAATTGCTCAAAATTAATGTTCGCTCTAATCGTGTTATTATATACCGGGTTTACTAAATAAATGAGTAAGATTGTCAATCGTCGTTTATCTGAATATCAAATGAATTTACCAAAACCTGAACCTGATATTCATGTCCGTTCGTCTCCCTCCCCATTATCTTAGTCTCTGCTACAGCTACTCCAGTTCCATAGCAGCATTATTTTCAACGCAGACTTCTGAAGTTCATTTGCTGCAATGCAACTGTGTGTTGCTGTGGCTTGTTGTGGTTACCACCCTTACATTTCTTTGGGATCTAGAATTCGTCGCTTCGACTTCGCTATCTCTAGTGGCTGTTAATCTATTCCAGTCTAAAAGTGGCTACTACTAGTCTACTATATTAGGAAGTTCATTATATTAGTGCACTATTTTGTTTAGTATTGGAATGCACGACTGTGGCAAAACTAATTGAATTTTTTTTGGTACATAAACTATTGAAGTTGATTATGTTTTAAAAAATTATTTGCTGTATTCCTTCCCCCAAAAGAAAAAAAGTATTTGTGCTGATAATTTATGCTGCTTTCTTTTTTCGTATATGAATGGGATCGGGAAAACTGGATAGTAAAATAAGTCAGTAATTTCCAAACAAAGAAAAACCAGCATGAATATTTGCAAAATTGAAAATTAAAAGAAAAAATTTTCAGTCCGTACATGCACATACACCCGCGATTACCAGAAAAGGTTGGCCCCAGGAGACGTCTCCAACAGCCGCCACGTGCTCGTTTGTATTTTACTCCGATCCCTTTTAACCCCGATTCCAACTGAATATACAACTATACTATTATTAATTATTACTGTCAACTCACTTGTTTCTTCGTTATCTATCCCTCCGGACAAAATAGCACCACACCACACCAACTGCACAGGAGAAAAAACAGCATAAAATAAAAACAGAAGAACAACAACAACACACAGGGAGATCCGATAAACGTTAACGGATTCGTCATCGATATAATCAAACCAGATCAATCAATCAACCAAACGAACACCAAATCGTACGGTGGGGGGGTTGGAGGGGCGTGGGGAGGAATGATGCAGGTGATAAATGCGTTGATGGCGACGCGGATTCTTGCCGCCGGCATCGCCCAATCCAACGGTGGTGGAGAAGGCGGAGCGGGAGGGATACCGTTTGGATCGGTGACGTGGTACATATACGCAGGCGTGTCTTGCTTACTGGTACTCTTCGCCGGTATCATGTCGGGCCTCACCTTGGGCCTCATGTCTCTCGGCCTTGTTGACCTCGAAATCCTACAGCGTAGTGGCACCCCTACCGAGAAGAGACAAGCAGGTCTGCTCTTGTTTTCTTATAATGATAATAATAATTTACTACTATATTCTTTTGAAATTCGATCTCATTTCACTGAGTTTGATTGATTCATTTGGTTTGTGGTTTTGGTGATTGATTTAGCTGCGATTTTGCCGGTGGTACAGAAGCAGCACCAGCTTCTTGTCACTTTACTGCTCTGTAATGCTGCTGCTATGGAGGTGAATTTCCTTGCTTAAGAGTGATCATACTTTAAAATGTTCAAAACTTTTGGAAACAACTTTTGCCAAAAAGTGTTTTCTGTTTTGTGTGAAATGTAGAGAAGATAATGCATTGTTATCTCTCTTTTTGGACAAATTACCGCTAAAGAGCAGATGTAATTATGTTCACCATTGCAATTCCATTAACCATAATAGTCTTCTCTGCTTTGGTTTTGAAATTTACAGGCTCTTCCCATATACTTGGACAAGCTCTTCAACCAGTATGTTGCTATAATACTTTCTGTGACTTTTGTTCTGTTCTTTGGTGAGGTACGAATTCTCCTTCCCCAACCTGTTTCTTCTGTAGTTTTGCTTCGATAGATGTCTTCTTCATTTTTTCTTTCTCACCTTTTTCTTTTGTCCTAACTCGAAATTTTACATCCCTTCTTATTGTTCTCAGGTCATTCCTCAATCTATATGCACCCGATATGGACTTGCCGTAGGTGCTAATTTTGTGTGGCTAGTGCGAATTTTGATGATAATTTGCTATCCAATAGCTTATCCAATTGGAAAGGTAATTAAAGAATTTGCTTTCGCTCTACAGAGATTCTTGAAATCTTAACCATACAACAAAATTCTGTTTCTTTTCAAAGTGTAGTCCAACTTCATCTTTTGTTTTTTCATTTTTCCCTCCCGCCACTGAGTACATGATACTAGGCCACTTCAAGTTTCAAGCGAAGTTTCTTATTAGTATAGAATTCTGATTCAAACTTACACGATTATTTACCTGAGGAAATGAAAATCTCTTTCAAACTTCTTCTTTTCTTTCCGGCTTTAAGCTGCTTGTTTGTTTATTAGATTGTAACAGGCATATCTGAATGCTTTTGTTTTCCCAATTTTGTCATTGTGTTTTGTGGTGCTGGCTTTGTATCTGGAGTGATTCTATTAACTGTGACAAATGCACTGTTACAGATTCTGGACTGGGTGTTGGGACATAACGAAGCACTATTTAGGCGGGCACAATTGAAAGCCCTTGTTTCCATCCACAGTCAGGAGGTACAGCAAATCGTTGTGGAACTTATATGAAAGAAAATATTGCAGTTGCACTGCTGCATAGAGCTCCAATAATGCTTCAATTAAAAAGAGTATTAGCATGTCTCGTACTTTTTCTTTATAAGATAACATGTTTGTGTTGATATATCTAGGCCGGCAAGGGTGGTGAACTCACACATGACGAGACAACAATTATAAGTGGAGCACTAGACTTAACTGAGAAGGTAGGGATCATTTTGAACTGGCTTCTGTTGTGCAACTTTAATTCTGTCATTCAAGAACTCCAATAGTGCATCTTTGGAATAAAAGAATATTCTAGAATTACAGCTGTTAGTTTCTTTACCAATGAAGACCAGAGTACCATGGAATCGTATTTTTCCTATTTTTTCCTTACAATTGAGATGCATAAAAAAAATTGTTTAACTGGTCAAGCAGTATTTGCCAAATCTGGTGCTTACCATGCAAATGGCTTGCAAATGGTTCTTTCTATTTTCAATTGACCCATGGTTTGAAGGCTCAAACAGCTAAGAATTTCTCAAGCTTGCCTTTTCTTATCTTGTATGTCTGAAAGATTGATAGTGTTATTTTGCAGTCAGCATCTTATTGCCTTTTGTTTTACTTCTTATGTTTGAACAGACTGCTGAAGAAGCCATGACACCAATAGAATCAACCTTTTCATTGGATGTGAACTCAAAGTTGGATTGGTAATTACTCTTTCCGGAGAGAGCAACTACTATTGCCACCTTAGTCTTTCCTACCTTGTTTTACATGCATGTATACGGTCGTGTTAATGTTTGCACAACCCATTCTGGCAACTCAGGGAGGCAATGGGAAAAATCCTTGCTCGAGGTCATAGTCGAGTTCCAGTTTATTCAGGAAATCCAAAAAATATAATTGGACTTCTTCTGGTAGGTTTATATTTTAAATTTGACCATCTTCGCATTAGATAAGTTATTCCAATCTGTAGATTTAGCCGACTTTACAAGCAATCAGTTTGACTTCTTTTTGCTCTTTTTTTTTTTTTTCCTGAATTAGGTGAAAAGCCTTCTCACTGTACGACCTGAGACAGAGACTCCTGTCAGTGCTGTTTCAATTCGAAGGATACCCCGGTGGGTATATTTTCTCTACAGCTTTTCAGTTTTGTGGCTAGTTAATTGAAATGTATATGTATGGGCATTTCTCCAGGGTTCCATCTGATATGCCTCTGTATGATATCCTCAATGAGTTTCAAAAAGGAAGCAGTCATATGGCAGCTGTTGTGAGGGCCAAAGGAAAAAGCAAGGTGCTTCCACCAACGGTTGATGGAGAAGGACACGAGGAAAACAATGTAACTGGCGGGGCTTCCAACTTGACTACTCCTTTGCTATCCAAGCAGGATGAAAAGTCAGATAGTGTTGTTGTCGATATTGACAGGGTTCCAAGGCCAGCGAGCTTTAGTAGGAAGTCCTCTTTTATGCGTAATGATGCAGCTACAAACGGATTGTCCCAGCAGTCTGAAGATATCGAAGATGGGGAAGTAATTGGTATCATCACCTTGGAAGATGTTTTCGAAGAACTGCTACAGGTACATTTATAGAGTCCTTTCATAACTTGCTACCTTCAGTTCCTGGGTTTCTGTTGCTTCTATAATCTACAAAATGATATTCTTTGCAATGCAGGAGGAGATTGTGGATGAAACAGATGAATATGTAGACGTACACAAAAGGTCTTGTGGATTTGAAGCTCAATCAATTGTTGCATATATCTGCTAAAAGTTCTGGAGTAACTTTGTTTTTGTGCTATCTTTTGCAGGATTCGTGTTGCTGCAGCTGCGGCTGCTTCTTCGGTGGCACGGGCGCCATCAAGTCGGAGGTTGACAGCCAATAAAGGCGCTGTAAGTATCATATATTTATAGAATAATGGTGTGGAAAACTGAATTGCTTCTTGAATGTATGATGCCGGAGTTACAACGTCAATAGTGGGCGGTTCTGGCTTCTGGCAGTTCCTCCATTTGATACTAGAGAACTTCACTTTTTTATCTGCGCATATGTGCAAGTAGTCCTCAACTTAGATGCAGCTCAGGTGTTCAAATGATCAAAATTTGAAATGTTTCATTCATGATCTGTTATAAATTTCTCAAAGTTGATAATGAACATTGAACAAGTTTGAAGTTCTTTCTTCTTTCTTCTGGTTGTGGGTGGGGTTTATAGACCACTTGAATTCCTTTTATTCAAATATCAAGGTCCCGTTTAGAAAATGATTCTGGAGCAGTGTGACGTTCGGATCTAACATTTGGAGTTCTATCATTTTATACAACTTCCAATCAAATTATCTGGTAGTTGATTTTGATTTTTTCGCTTTTGCTCAGGGAGGCCAAAACAAGTCAGGCCAAACACCAAGGAAATCGGATGCTGATTTAATGACGCCAAAGTCACAAGGGAGTGCGGCAGGATCTTTTGTTGGAACCAATAGATAAGAGTTATACCCTGGCCATGTACCAAACATAATGATCTAAAGAAAGAATGTCTGTTTTTGTCTGTACTGTAGAAAGTATGTAATAAATTTTGCAATATAGTAAAGTTGAGTCATTCATTTAATCGTCTATTCCGTGTAGCTATTCACTTTATGCCTGGTTTTCTTTTGCTGTCTTTGCATTTGAAACCAAACCATGCTGCATATGAGGTCTCTGAGCCTTGTAGGCACAGACTCGGATCAGTTTTTCTGGCAGCAAATCCGGCTATCCAAATATTGCTTCCAGAAGAAGTATTGTGTAGCAAATGGAACTTGGGATTGTAACCGTGTTATGATCTGAATCTGGATTTTCTACATTAATAGTCTGTCTACACTGCTGGACTATACTACATATGCTACAGTCCAAACTTAATCGTAGCTTTTCCTTTGTCTTCTCCTCGCATTCCATCTCGGAATCCAGTAGTAGTCTTGGGGTTGCTCTTTCAAATGATTCGTTGTCTGTCTTTCTAATACCCATTGTTACTATTTTTAGAAGTGTACCTAAGATAAAGATATAATGAACTTAAAATTCAAGGAATTATGTGCTGAAAGTTTATACGGCATTGACCTGTCACTGCTTGGAGCCTTGAAATCAGCCACCTGATCATGGAAACAGATAATCTTGAAGTCGTTCAACCACTCAATACCCAACTTGACAGCCTACCATTGATGGAGTGTATTTAGAGATTTCTTGGGGGCATCTTTGGACAGTGAACTTGCAACATGCTTTTCGGGAAGCAAATGGTGTGGTTGATGATACTTGATAGTTTAGCCAAGCATGGCCTAGTGAAAACATGCTTTTCGGGAAGCAAATGGTGTGTGGCTCATAGTTTAGCCAAGTATGGCCTATCTGCAGGGAATGAACTTGTATCACTTATATGATCTCCTAAACTTTTGCATGACCTCCATGTTAGGGAGATACCTCTGGTGCACGGATATTACGGGAATTCCTATCGTAATTTATGTCCTTGCTTCATTCTTTTTTAAAAAATTGAACAACTTCTCCAAAGTAATAATAATAGGCCCTAACTACTTATCACAAACCAAATTTTGGGAGGACGGTATGTTTATCATTGTTCATTTCTCTCTTATGTCCAGATGGAACGTTTTTTTTTTTTGATAAAATTGTTGTTTAAGCCGAAAGAATGTCGACCGGGATGTGTACAAAACTAAAAATGTATAAATAACAATTATATTAAAAATCTAAGTCCCATTCGTGTTGTGCTGTATCAATATCAGAATAGATCGGATGGAGGCTATGTTTGGTAGCATAATGTTTCTCTTTCAACAACCAAAATGTATATTCCGAATCTGAGGTTGGTTCTTTTGTTTCTTTTCTTGTCTCTTCTCATTGGTCGGGCAAGGGACCGAGAGGCTAAACAAATTTGAAAATCTTTCAAGTGCAACTAGATTTCAAAGAGACTGATTGCAAGCCTCAATCTAGCTAGCTGTCCTGATGCATAAAATTAATCCGTTAATTCGTCTATTGGGCGACAGCTATGCAATAGATGTTTGTCATTACAAATTCAGAATCTGTTCAGTTGTTCATATAATTGATTTTTCTGATTATGTTGGCATTCATTGCCAGATATTTCTTTTTTGGAAAAAAAATTTAGGTTGAAGCAAAGTTTCCCCCAATCCAATGTCTAAGGCATACCCCTGAATTCACTGAGATATAGTCGTTGAAGTTCGACCAATCAACCTAATTGCACAAGGGCATTTGTAGAACCTCAAGTAATGAACCCTCGGTTGATTTCCATTGCGGGATTCTGTAACACACAGACAATACTGAATCTCGTACCTTAATGGACTTTAATTTTGTATTACTCTTTATGATGCATATATGATTTGGTTGATTTATATCAACCCATTGGTCTGAGGTAAGTTTAATTTACGTGGTTTCATATTGACAACGAAGGAATAGCACTGGAGAAACAGTTTTCTTTTTCTTCATAAATTGATCTCACATTTTTCACCCGTTTCAGATTTTAGGCGAGGACAGGACAAAAGGTTAATTTGTTCACTAAAGGAGGAGGAACCTGCCTTCCCAAGTTAATTTGGGTAATAACGCTAATGTGAAATTCTTGTTGTTGGTAATGCAATAACTTCAACCCACAACACATTTCTGTTACTAGTTCCTTATATTCTAGTCAAAAGCTCAACGACCCTCAACATATAGTATATTTCTGTTATTAATTCCCTAAAATTCTCGTCACTAGCTACCTACTTAAAATAGGACGTAGCCTTCAAAATTTAGAAGCTAATCAATGAAATCTGAACAACATGTGAACTAACAGGAACACCTCAAACGAGAAAATGTTGATGGTTGAACTTGAAGGGAGAGCTCATGTTTTTTTTTTTTTGTCTAATCAGTAAAAATCCGGCGGCTCTGCCTACTGAATGGTAAAGCAAGAAGAACTCATGTTTGCCGGGAACGGAAGTATACAGGAGACAAAATGAAAAAAAAAAAAAAAACAAAAGAACAGAACAGAAGAAAAGTAATAAAATTCATTTGGTTAATAATTCATTCAACCAATCTACATATCTTACAAAATTTTCTGCACAATTTTTGGTTAATACCGAGCTGAGCCAGGTACTAATTAATTACACATCTGCTTCTGCTGCTGCTGATCCAAATTCCAACTTTTTTTTTCTTTTGCTCCATAGAAAAATCATTCACCAATTCAACACAAGATTTGATCAACATGTACCCAGCATGCATCTCGATTGGCCAAGAAGAGTATCTTCCAATATATATCTATTTTCTTCACAGGTGAAAAAAATTATATATATGTATATATCACTCATCCCAGCAGAGAAGCATCACGGTACACCTCCATATTATGTACAAGCGGGTCCTCTGCTCCCTGATGAGCCTTGAACACCTCTTCCATGGTTGGTGCTTTTGGAATTTTGGCAAATTTAGGGGGGAAGCTGTGGAGTTTCCTGCCATGTCTTTTTTTTCCTGAAAAGAACCGAATATGGATCAGACCACCTGATTTTTTGGAGGGCAGTAAATTATTTTCAGGGGTTGGCTTTGTGGTTTAAAGAAAGCAATGGATAGCTGGTGGCCTTAAATAGACAGACATCTATATCTGTGTGAAGAGAAGGGAAGGGAATATGTATATGTGTGGGGGGAGGAAAATGTGGTGGGGAGGACAAGTGTTGAGATGTGAGTGGTGGGTTGATTTGTTGTATAGGGCAAAGAGGCCCAATTGAATCAAAAGATAACAAGGCAGACCTATCTCACCCTGTCTCCCTGCCAAATCACCTGGAAAAAGACTTGTTAGGACTTATCTCAATTTTGGAGGCCATCCCTTGTCTCTGCACTGGGCTGTAATTTGTCCCTCTGTGTAATAAGATAGCATTAATCCACACCCACTGCCCCCCTGATTTTCAGGATGTATTTGGCTCCATTCCCTGATTGATGTTGATGCTTACTTATTGCTAGTACGTAGTATTTTGAATGTGAAAGATTCAAGAACTTGATTAAAGAGGTACACTTCACACTATACATATATGCATGAATTTTACACACCATATAATAAATGACGACTAAGTCTTTGTATACAACTCCGTTTTCAGGATTAATGGCATTAATCCTGAAATGGAGTTGTATTAAAAAAAAATTAACTACAAAAGAAAAAATAAATAAAAGTTTTCATGTTGAAATATAAGGAAAAATCAAACAATTAATCCTAATTAATTGATGCATGCACTAACCGGACTATCAGGGGAAAAAATACAGATGGGATAGTCCATCCATCAAATCCGTTTCTGGCCTATACCTATTATGTGCAAACGAAGGATTAAAAGTTGCTGAATGTTTCTTTTTATGCACATAGAAAAGGCACAAACACTTAGGCAAGTGAAGTGCCTCGTGCAACATATGCAGGCACATATTTGTGCATGTGGACATTATCTTCACGAGAACACAGTGAGACAAGCTAGTACGGTGTACCACACTGCAGGAATTGCAGAAGATGTTTTTCAACTAGATCATGCATACAGCATGTCCCATTATTACAGAGAATTTAAGACAGGGAGAGAGAATTGTGCCCAAATAGTAATGTTTCTTGCATTATGTGTATACATGGTATGCCTTATACATTAATTCCATACAATTACCGACCAAAAAAATTCCATACAATTAGCATAACGCTTAGAGGAACTAAACTAATTAAGCCATCATTTAGGGGCGCAAACAAGCTATCAGATAGATAGAGAGGAAACAACTCAAGAAAAAGAACAACCTAAAGGAAAAACCAATTAAGAAGGTCTCTTTTCAAGTTTCCACTAAAATTACATGTGCTTTCTAAGTTCTAAGAATACTTGTGCCAACAAAGTAGCATGCTAATGCACACCCTCATAAGATGAAGCTTTCCTCTCTGTTGCCTGATCACTCTCTTCCACCTAGTGTATCTTCTTCCCATATTCTTCGTCTCTGATCAGTATCACTTAGTCTCCCTCATAATTTTGTTTTGATTCTATCCTTCTACCCCCCTATATATATTGACATCCTGCATCCTACATGGCCCCAAAATTTTTACTTGCCAAGAAATGGATCCCAAGAGATTTATTAGTAAGCCCTGTGTGTCGGGTCCCCTAATACTTAGACACCTAGATGTCACGTGCACTTTCATTTTCAAAACTTCGACCCAACACATTTTTCCTTGGTTAATTAAGATCACATTTGCCTGCCACCGGTCATTTGCCTCCAAAGCAGAAACCAGCTTTTTGCTAAGACCATCTCCAGTGTGGGCTTCATGACAGGGCTCTATTTGCCATATCAGCAATTTAGAGTCTGTCTCGCCACTGGAGGAAAAGGAGAGGCTCTGTGAATAGAAGAGACCGTCTCCAAAAATAGAGACCGGGAGAGCCCGCCTCTATCTGCTTCCTCTATTATTATATTATTTAATTTGTATATAATAAAAATTATATTTGTAAGATTAATAATATAATATAAATATGGGTCCTCAATAGAGCCTCCGAATAGAGCCTGTATGATTGGACGATATCAGAGGCTCTAAATGTAAGTGAAGGCTCTGTCTGATGTGGCGTTGATGTGGCGCTGACATGGCAATAATAGAACCTCCGGATAGAGCCTGGGACTGGAGATAGTCTAAACCCATCAAACATGAGCATCTTATCTCCATATTTAGCCACCCCCACCCCATGGTCTTCATATGGACACCATATTTTATCTCTTCAAGCAAGTGAAATAAAAGTACAAAGAAAAGGACTTCTTGAAGGCCCCATGGAAACACATGCCCCTATCAAATTCATAACAACCTCAAATGAACTACTACTATATAGTATCTTGTCTCTTCTTTTCAAAAGGACGCGGTTGTGAGTTTATTGCCATTAATGTGAGGAAGAAGATTTTAATCCCGGGTCATATTCTACTTGTCCAATCATGTTCCATTGCCATAGTAAAGCATGGCAATGAAAGGTCCTATACCTTATCTCAAAAGCAATCCCGTTTCTAAGGGATAAGATCTTTAATATGCAAAATAGATCTTAGTGGACCTAAACCACTGCGACCCATTGATTGGCCAGCTAATGAGAGACTTAACCATATGGAAGGGAAGAAGAAGACTTTTGGTCCCGTGTTGAGAAGCTTAAGCGAGACCAATGGTGGTGATCATAGGCATGGACTTTGATGATGAGTGTGTGTTTATAAGGACCAATACCATGCAACACACGTGGCAGACAGTGACAGACAAGCTAAAGGGGGTTTTAACTGAGCTTGGATCAGACAACTTGTGTCAACTGTTGGAATGTTGTACTTTTGTTGAACTGAAAAGGGTTAGGAAAGCAAGAATCCAAACTTGGTGGGGGGTGTTTTCCATTGTGGACTGGGGCTGGGAGGTACAATTATTATTACTTAGATAAGTTGTTGACGTGACTAACTCAACGAGCCACCACAATCACAATATTCCCTTTTCTTTTTCCTGATGAAGAAACATAGTCGAAGTTGCTCCATGAGCGTGAACAGAGTTGTGTGGACAGAAGAAACCAGAAAAGAGAGGGGTCATGTAGGTCTCGATAGGATAACAATAATTGCTAGGGAAAGAAAGAAAGCATTAAATCCTGAAAGGATGAATTGATAGCCTTTCTTTTCTTCCTTTTTGTTCTAAGATAAACGCAATTTCCATCATGAAACTTGGAACAGTTAGGTAGGTGATATATATGCTCTTTGTCATTTTAGTATCACTTAACATGCATTAGGTTTGATTGGTTAGATAAAAATGCTGAGATTTGGTTAGCAAAGATGGTTTGTCACATTATCACATAATCTTTGAAGATAATGTGTTTTTGTGAAATGACTGCATCAATCAAGGATTCAGGAGAGAGAGAGAGAGAGATTAGACACTGCATTTGTAAGAGGACATGAATGGTCTCTGGGCTATGAAGATAAAGGTCATGGCCCAAGAGAGTTGAACCAATGGTCCCAAACCCAAATTCTGTTTTCCGGGATCCAACACCCAAAATGGGCTTATACAGCTTTTTATACAGGTCTATCATCCATGGGCCTGTTTGTTATGGGCCGAAGTGAAAAGAATATCCAAATTTCCAAAAAGTACCAAAACGGAATTTCAAATTACGTACGAAAAACAAACATTATTTTTTGTCTGGTATGTTCTTCTCTCCTACCAGTCTCGTAACCTGGCTTCTTCATTTCTGGTTCCACTGGTAGCTTCTCCAATCTAAAGAGAGAGACTGTTGAGGAGGACGACATGTCGTGCTTGGCTTCTTGTTGCGCTTCGCTTACTTGCGGTCTCTGCTCATCGGTGGCCTCTGGGATCACCAAGAGATCTGCTAGGATCGCTTATTGTGGTGTCTTTGGTGTGTCCCTTATCGTTTCTTGGATTCTCAGAGAAGTTGGGGCTCCTTTGCTCGAGAAATTCCCTTGTTAGTCTGTTTCCTTACTACCCTCTCCTTTTTTTTTGCCAATTCTTTGTTTTTTGTGTTAAAGTTTGGTTCTTTTTAGCTTCTCAATTGATGGGTTGATGTTTTAATGGTTAGTGATCCGGCCACTTGATGGCAATGGAAGCTGGGTTTCGCTTGGTTTAGTTTGTTGTGGCATTTTCTGAGTTGGGTTGTTCTAAATATATGCAGTTATTTAATCGTAAATGCCTAGTCTGCCGCATTTTCATTGTTATTTTGTTCCTGTGCTTGCTTGCCAAATTATTTTTGACGGTGTTTGTTTGCAGCTGAATCAAACTGGGTAGAAGTTTAGGAATGGATAGTTGCCTTAATTAAGCGGATGCTTATGAGTGATATCTTCTGTTGGCTTGATGTGGGCGTTCACTTGGTAGTGTTACTGATTGGTATAAGTTAGGGGAGTTAGATTTGATTTTTGATATATTACCTTTGTTGCAGGGATAAGCTCGTCTGATTCCCACACGAAGGAATGGTACCAAATACAGGCTGTGCTTCGTGTGAGCTTGGGGAATTTCTTGTTTTTTGCAATATTTGCCCTAATAATGATTGGCGTCAAGGACCAAAATGACAGACGCGACTCATGGCACCATGGTGGATGGGCAGTAAAGATAGTGATCTGGGTGTTGCTTGTTGTCCTCATGTTTTTTCTGCCCACTGCTGTCATCTCCGTATATGGTCAGTTGTTGTCTCTTGGTTGGAATGCTGATCGATTTCTACTATAGTTTCTTGTTTATTTTGCCTAACAACACTGGGATTGGAATCCAAGTGCTTCTAGTGACGGAATTATGTTAATTGGTTAATAAGGATATGATAATTTCTCTGGAAATTTCTACCATTTTTCTGCTAAAAATTTATAGTATTAATCAGTATTCCCAGGGCCTCTACAACTGCAGACTGTTTTTTCTCCTTGACAACTTCTATGATTGTTTATGCTTGGAATAATCGTGTTTTACTCACGATGAAAAATGCTCCTTTACATGTGTGTGATGATGTTACACTAATGTATTTAAAACAACTGGCAGGAAAACTCCTCCAGAAACTTATATTTTGAGACAACTTTTCACAAATTGTATTCATAGGTCTATCTGATCAGATTCCTGCAACAAGAAGCAAAATCTTTTGTTGTCAATATTTTGGAAATTCTTTATCTATTCTCCTTTATTTTTGTTACTTCTCCCCTCCGCCTGTGGTGGAGCTATTTCATAATATCTAAAGATGTACCTGATGTATATTAGTCTTTACCTGATATTTATGCCCAAGTTCATAAGTTGACTTATGCAAGCAAACATACTTGCAGGAACTTTAGCAAAATTTGGGGCAGGATTGTTTTTGCTGGTTCAAGTGATTATATTACTGGACTGTACACACTCGTGGAATGATTCATGGGTAGAAAAAGATGAACAAAAATGGTTGGCTCATGCTTTTGTCTCGTAATTTTCCTTTGTTAACTTCTGTTCGATTTCTAATCTTGAAAATCCATGTTTTGCAGGTATATTGCTTTACTTGTTGTGTCGGTTGCATGCTATCTTGCAGCATTTGCATTCTCTGGTGTTCTGTTTATCTGGTTCAATCCATCAGGCCATGATTGTGGCCTTAATGTTTTCTTCATCGTCATGACCATGATTCTAGCATTTGCTTTTGGCGTAATTGCGCTGCATCCTGCGGTAAGACAAATCTATTCTCTATGCAGCCCAAAATTTTAATGCTCAAGTGATGGTCCAATTTGCCTGTTGTTTTGCTATCTAATTGACATAAATATATTGGAAGCAGCTTGCATGCTCGTCCACTCCTTAAGGATTTAGACTAATGCTGCTGTAGGTATTTAAACATAGGCATAAATACACCAATCAAGGTACTTAAAGAGACATATAAGGAACGTAGTTACTGTTCATCTGCAACACTTCAGGCATTAGCACTTCAGGCGTTCTTTAATGATATTAATGCCTACAGTCTATCTGGTGGGTCAAATTTTGTCTAGCATGAACTTCCAAGTCCTAGGTTGGTCAGGATTGTTAGCAATATATCACCTGTTGTAGTGTGTTTGGTGAGTTTAAGATGGAAAGCTTAACTTTGCACAGTTGTGCTGCATTCGTTCCATGCAAATTTTTTGAGCTTTTAAGACGGGTTTTCTGATAAATTGTATCATCTTTCCTGGAAATTTCAAACAGGTGAATGGAAGCCTCTTGCCTGCTTCAGTGATATCAGTTTACTGCGCTTATGTTTGCTACACGGGTCTCTCCAGTGAACCTCGCAACTATGTTTGTAATGGTCTCCACAACAAATCAAAAGCAGTCTCCACAAGCACCCTTGTTCTGGGGATGCTCACGACAGTTCTGTCAGTCCTATACTCTGCTGTTCGTGCTGGGTCTTCCACAACATTTCTATCGCCACCATCCTCACCTAAGGCATCAGGTGACCTTTCTTACTGTAAAAATTTATCGTGGAAGTAGCCTAACAAATTATTATAGTACATGCTCTTTGCCAGTCCAAACTGTGTAGGTGGTAAATTCCTTGCACTTTTCACCACTGTTTTTGGGTATGTTGACTGTAAAATTCATTTTTATTTTCTAGCATTCACTGAACTCAGAGTTTATGTGTTGTGAAGAGAATATTGCTTATTTATGCAATGCTTGCAACATAAACCAAAAAAAATAAAACACTTGTCACTTTCTTGGCTGTTATTTTGCATTGCTGCCTTGCTTTTGTATACTAATCAAATTATTGCAAAATTATCGAATTTTTCCCAGCAGCTGGGAAGAAACCACTACTTGAAGCTGAGTTGGAAGAAGGGAAAGAAAAGGACGCAGAAGGCCAGCCCGTCAGTTATTCATATACCTTCTTCCACCTGATATTTGCACTGGCTAGCATGTACTCAGCCATGCTTCTTTCTGGGTGGACCAGTACCAGCTCATCTGAGAGCTCAGACCTAATAGATGTTGGCTGGACCTCAGTTTGGGTTAGGATCTGCACTGAATGGGCTACTGCTGGACTATATATATGGACCCTTCTGGCTCCTTTACTCTTCCCAGACCGTGAATTCTTCTAGGCATCCCTCCTGTTGATATGTTAGGTGCAAGTGCTGGAGCTGTTAATAGTAGTTGTTTGGTAATGTCTCAGTCCAAAATAGAAAGGAAAGAAGTTGAGTATTTGTACGTGTAGCTGAAGCTGATAACTTTGTTTTTCTAATCATCCCATGTGTAGAATGTAAAAGATGCTACCTTGCATTTGTATATTGGAAGTGTGGTTTATGTGGGGTTGGTAGTATTTGACCTGAAGCTGTTGTCTTCCACATGAAAAGAATTCTCCATGGTCAAACTAGATTATATATAGAGGATAAGACCTACCTAGGTTTCTATTTTTTTTTATTTGATATCCAGAATTATATATAGAGGATAAGACCTACCTAGGTTTCTATTTTTTTTTATTTGATATCCAGAAATGGAAGACTCTCTGTGGTGCTCATTTCATTTATCTTAGATGGGGGCAGTTATGAATGAAAGTGACAATCTTGAATGGAAAAAATAGCATGCCATCATTGTCTTCAATTCCTGAAGTTGCCATTTGGACACAAGTCATATTAGCGCAAGATGATTTCAGGTTATCAATCTTGATTGTAGGCATCATTTAGCCTAATGATTTTCTTAATCAAATACAGATTAAACTAAAAAAAACTCATTTTATAAGCAAAGGGCCCAACTAGGGAAAAGCGTGTGTCTTTGTTTGATGCGTGACGTTTCCTATAAATAAATAATACTATGGTCCACTATTGAATTATATTGTGTTGCTGCGGGCCACCGACGTTTTGTGGCATGACAAGTATTTATTTTAAACTCCTTTTGTGGCAATAACACAATTAGTTTGTTTTGTTTTTTGTCCATCTCTGATGTCTAAATGCTTGGTGATTTCTGGTAGAAAACAACATTTCCTAATATGCATAACATCATTTTTTTTTTCTTTTAATGTCGCTCCACGCAAATTGTCGGTGACATGTGGCTTCTACAAAGTTGTAAGTTTCTCAAATATATTAGCATATCATTATCCACCATATGCTATATGCCTTATAGTAAATCCTTAATTAACAAAAGGCAAGCAAGCAGGAAATCTCCTCAATAATCCAAACTCTCTAAACTTAAAATGGGAAAAGAATCCTTCTCTCGATTAAAATAGAGCCCATATACTAATAAATCTTTTCAGACCAAAAAAGATTAATATTTTGTGCCAGCCAGGATTCTCCTCTCCTTTGCCGGAAAACTTATCCAATTTTCTTTGTTTCTAATGGAGCAGCCACAAAGCTTTTTTTTCCCCCCCCTTACTTAGGAGTATTTTTTAACTACAAACAGTCCAACTCTCATTTGCCTAACTTCCATTATTACATCTTCACCAAAAAAAAACTTTTATTATTACATGAACTATAGTCAACATTATAGAAGCAATAGTCAATAATTCAGGGGCAATCACACCCGGGTGGAGCACAAATTCTAAATTTACAACTTGCAACCAAAGATCCAAAAGTTGACAAGACGTCAAGACCACCTTGTCTTTGACGAGAAAGCAACCAAGCCAAACTTGGTAATGTTTGGAAACTAAAAGTAATTATTTCTCCAAAAATATTAAATCTTTCCCAATAAAAAGGGAGAAAAAATTACGGTAGTGGTCCAATAATATTTTCAATAGGCATTTTTATTGTCCACCCGGTATCCAAATTTTGGCAAAATTGTAGTGGGTGAGTCTATAGATAAAAAATTTTCCATATACATAAGAATTCAAATTCAAGATCTACTTTGCAGAATCAAATTGCTTGCGCACTATCCTTGTTGATAATAGTCTTAAGTGTGAATAGGTTAGCAAACGGAGTAATGGATTACAAAATCACCATTTTTGGCATTGGAATATCACATATCTAGGAAGACAAGCGATCTCAATCCCTACAATCACTTAAAATACCCCATTAATGACCTGTCTTTTTACTGGTCTTAACTCTTCAAGTACGCAATTAATGACACAAAAACACAGAAGAACAACAAATCACCTTTACAAATTCCACATTCAATTCAAGAAGAAGTTGATAAGCCCAAGCAAAGCAAAGAATCACCCCACCAAAACACACACAACACTGAGTTACTCCACTCTCTCATTTACCGCGCGTGGAACGCACCTCCGATCCCCCCAAATCAAAAAAAAATTACAAACCCCCAAAAAAGCCCAAAACTTCTTTAATCACCACCACCCTCCTCCTCCACAACCCCCAAAAACCACTCAGGCAAAACATGCACCATTTCCTCCGCCTCTCCACCACCATGCCCTCTCCTTCCTCCTCCTCCTCAAAACCCTTCAAATCCGCCGCCGCCTCCCCAAACCCTAACTCCCACCACCACCACCACTCCGCCGCCGCCTCATCCGGCTGCTCCGCCGCGTCATCCGCCACCTGCAAGCACTCCCCTTCCGCCACCCTTGACCTCCTAATCCTCCTCCTCGTCCTCTTCTCCGGCACCTTCCTCCTCACCTCCTACTTCTCCTACATCTTCAACTCCCTCTCCCTCCTCCTCGCCCACTACCACCTCTCCTTCTCCTTCTCCCTCCACCTCTCCCCTTCCTTCCCCTACATTCTCGGCTTCGTCGCCCTCTTCCTCCTCTCCGTCGCCTCCGCCTGCTGCGGCGCCAGATCTCGCAAGTGCCACCGACCCGGGTGCAAGGGAATCAAGAATGCTATGGAGTTCGACTTGCAGCTCCAGACCGAGGAGATCCTCAAATCCACCAATGTTGGATCCTCCCCCTCCTCCGCCGATTTCGATAAGCTGCCCTGGAAGGGAGGCTCCGAGGCTAACCCCGACTATGAGTGCTTGCGGCGCGAGCTGAGGAAGATGGCGCCGCCCAATGGCCGCGCCGTGCTGCTGTTCAGGGCCAAGTGTGGCTGCCCCGTCGCGAAGTTGGAGGGCTGGGGCCCTAGGCGCGGTCGCCGCCAGAAAAAGTGAGTCTTTACTTTCGTTGGCCTTTGATCAGATTAATTCGTTTTGCTATGTGTGTGTGATACTAAACCCAAAATTTTTTTAGGGATTTGAGATTGATTATAAATTTGTTTTAGTGGGCATTGAGCAAGTTTTGTTCTTTTTATGTTTCACTACGCTTTTAACTCTGATTGATCACAGTTTGTGATGGATAGTGTTTAGAACTCATTGTCATAAAAGTTTGAAAACCTATAGTGGGTGAACAATATTACCGTAGTAGCTAACTGATGGAGCACTTAAGGTTCTCTAATGGTTCTGGGTTTGAGTTTAGAAACAGCGGTACAGTAGCAATTGTGAGCTGATTGTCCTATGACGGAGGTTGTCTTTTTATTTATTCTTTTGTTTCTTCCCCTCCCTCTATTTATCCAGGTCTGTCAATCATATTACAGCTCATAAAACTTGGAAGTTCAAAACGATCCCATGTTTTTTTATGTTCGAACCCTTCTAGTTCTTGGCTGTTGATGGCGCAGAAGTGGCCCCTTGGTCAGCCCTTTTCTGATACTGGCTTCTGTCATGGGGTGCTATTAACCTTGTCATTGCTTTTCTTTTTTTCTTTTAACTTTAACTATGGGAATGCTATGAGTATTCTATAAAGATGGACTCAATTTTGAAGAAAACAAGTAATGCTAACACTAACAGTTGCTATACAACAGTCACCAGTATGGCCATATGTAGAACAACCTTTCCTGAGCATTTCACATCTTAGTATCGTCACACCATGAAGTTGATTCTATCATATTCCTGGATGACATGGTTGAGAGGAGTGGGTTGTGGGCTGTTGTTGCTGATGCAGGTAAATCAGAATCCTAGCCGTAAGATTAAATAACTCTGTAAGACATGTAGTGGTGTTAGTCAATGCAATCATCCAGAAGGTATGCCTTCTACTGGAAGATAAGGGCGAGAGTTTTACAAATTGGCCGTCTGTAGTTTTCATGTCTACAACCCAGTAAATACATCTAAGAATGCAATGTCTGAAGATGTGCGTGTGTCTAGGAGGCTGGCTTCCAACTTATTGGCAGCCCTATTAATCAAAATAATGTGTTGCTGTTATGATCCTTTTGCTGTCACTACCATGATCTTTAAATGCTTTATTGAGAAAATGATAAGATTATTATCTTCCGGAACTTGCAGGTTGGCGAATGTGGCTGCTAATGGAGGAGATCATCGCTGACTGTCTGTGATGGTTTTTTATTGTCAGGCCCTTACTGATCTGCTTTACTTTATTGTTCACATTTTAGTGAAAGTTCGTTGTTCATTCTACAGGAGGACATTGTTTATTGGAACAACTTTCTAATCCCATGAACTGTAATTACAATTTGAATTTGAGATATCACTGACTGGATTCTTGTGGCTCACTCCAAAGAGTCAACATATGCTTCCACAGAAAGGAAAGCTTCTTAGCTGCCATCATGAGATGTTTGGAATTATTAATCAAAGTAGGGGATGATTTATTCCTAGAGGTTGCAGTTTTAACGATGAAAAGGATGTAAGAATGGGCTTTTGAATGTACTAGTTTTTCTACACGTGCCTTGCAGGTAGGGCACGGTAATGTATAGTATAATTATTTTTAAATATGAATAATTATTCAAATAAAAAAATAAATTATTAAATAATGTATAACATAATTATTTTTAAATATTAATAATTATTCAAATAAAAAATAATTTATTAAATTAGATTATCATTTTTTTAATATATTTAGACATGACATAGTAATATATTATTATGATAACATTCTAAAATTAATTATTATAAATACAATAATAATTTTCAAATTATGGGAAAGAATAATAAATTAAATTAAATTATGAAAAAGGTGTAAGGAGAAATAAAAGTAATTTTCTATTTATAAATTATTTATTCATATTTTGTAATTTTACTTAAAAATTCATATATTTTTATTACTTTAGTTAAGATCTTCTTGATAAGTACAATATATATTATAATGTTTACTGATTTATGAATATGAAAAATAATATTACTCATCATTATACATGGATAGATTTTTTATATAATTAATTTTTATAATTTAATTTTACATAAATTAAAAATTTATCTATAGTCATCTTTTATACTATGCTTATTTCATTCATTTGAATTATTACAACTCAAAAAAAGTTTTAGACAAAATTCATACAGATTAATTTTCATTTATTTTGTATAAGACATGATTCTATTAGAATTTATATTAATTTTTTATCCCTTTTCTAATTTTTTTGATGTTGTATATATTTTTATTCATCTCTAGTAATTATCATAATATAAAATTTTTTAAAATTTTAAATGATATTATATGATAATAAATAATTTTTTCACATCTTATTTTTTATGTTGATTTTTAAATTTCGATAATTATTTGTATAATATTATTCTATAACACACTTATATTTGCACTTTTCATTTGCTGCTTTTACCTCTATTTTATATGAAGCGCCCCGACCCGTATTTACCGTACACAGTAAACACGTGCCAGAACTGTTCTTATTACGGCAGTAGACAGTACATACAATATAAAATACAATACAAGCAATCTCAAATACAACATCCTTCACCCGATCCCGGGGACTTTTATTCAAACCACAACAGCAGTAGCAAAAACATATAATACATGATACATCAACATATAAAATATCAGCAGCGGAAGACTTAGAATGAGATGCAGCGGAGGTCTGAATCCGGGGACTGGTGGAGTAGAAACAGCAGCTGGCCGAACCACGTACCTGTACTACGAGCAAATCATCCTATGGGATGAAACCTCGCAGGCGAGGGGTGAGTCCGAAGTGCTCACCGACGAAGGATAAACAGTAATATGCAGGCAAACACAATACTTTCGAAGTAAAATTCCAGCAAAGACATAACAGAGAAACAACCAGAAAAATAACTGAGCCAAGACCAAAAGAATATTTATTATTACCAATTTTATCTTTTGGGGCCCTGTCACAGGACAAGCTAGGGTCGTACCTGGTTACTAACATGTTTCGGGTGCTAGATCAATCCAAGAGAACCCAGGGATCGACATCCCAAAAATATAGATCCCAGGGATAGACATCCCAAAAATATAATAACGGGATAGACATCCCAAGCATAGACATGCTTATCACAAGTAACCCAGATCACTGCCACCACAAACAGTCTCTAACAACTAGTCGTACCACTACTTTCCTAGTGACAATAAAGTCGTCAACACAACTTCCAATTATCCAATTATCATATCAGTAAATCCACAATCAACAATTCAACAACAACAACAATAATACCACAATCAACCTCAATTGGCTCAGCAGTTCAATCACGCAAGATAATCACAGAAAAACAAACACAGTATCATGTGCAACATATCAAAGGTTATCCATCCTCACCTTAGCCGATCTGAAAGTCCTCAAATTGTCCCAGCTCCGGTTCCTCGGGATACTGTTCATTATCGGCTCCTATATAACAAATAATAACACATACTCACATAAGATGCACATAAATGCAAATGATGCTATACCGTAAAATAAAACCTAAACTGGTTCGTCTACGTCCCGGTGAAACCCCGTTATCATCATCATTCACTATTTATTATTCCTATGTCAAAATACCATACTGTATTTATACCTGGTTATTATTCCGGTATTTATTTTGATAATACCCTTTCCCAAATAATTATTATTACCATTTATTTTCTTTTCCAAAAATATAATTACTATTCCTTGAAAATATAACGTATGGTTATACTCCCAAAATACTTTTATAGTACATGTATTCTTTCCTAAAGTATTTACTATATAGCAGCTTAACAAAGGATATAATAATTCATATTTTAATTTCCTTAGTTTCTTGAACATGATAATTACTCTATTTATTTTCACAGAATACTATGTGTTTATTTTTTTTTCCAAAAATTACGTATTCCATATACCCTTCCCAAATATTTTCTCAAAGTAGTTATTATACACCATTTATATATACTTTCCCTAAATTATATCTCCAGAATATTATTTTCTCCAAATTATTCCTCAAAATATTATTTCCACAAATTACTTTTATTTTCCTGGAATTATTATTTTTCCATAATTATTATTCTTTTCTTTCAGATTTATTCCTCTCTTTTTTCTAATTTCGGACTGGGCCAAATAGTGCCAGCCCAGACCATGCACAGTGCCAAGCCCAGCCCCAACCAGGAGCCCAGACTCAGGCCCACGCGCAGGCCTGGAACCAGACCCAACAGCCCAGCCCAAACCCAACTCCACTCAGCCCACACACACAATCCACATACCCAGCCCACGACCCACACCTACTCCTAACCGGGTCAACCCGCGACCCACATCCGGGTTGTCTTCAACACAAGGCTCACCTTGGCAGAACGGCGGCACGGCACGGGATGGCGAGGCAAGGCGACGGGTCCAGAAGGTGGCGGCACGACGAGATGGAGGCGGCTGCAGGAGAGGCGAGCGACGGTGGTCTGCTGGTGATGGGTCTGACGGCGCGAAGGAGGAGGTACGAGGTGGCCTTCTCGTCGTCGGGTACGGATCTCCTCACGGCGGCGTCGAGTTCTGCGTGTGGCGATTCACAGCCGAGGGAAGGCGACGGCGGTGACGTGCTGGTGGTCGCTGCTGCAGGTCGTCTCGGCGTCGCGTGAGGTGGAGGAAGAAGGAATTTATTGCCTTGCTGGAGAAGGAGAAGATTGCCGGGTGAAGCTTCTTGGTGAAGAGGAAGCTTCACGTGGCAAAGGAAAAATGTGGTGCAAGTGTGTTACACACACTCGAGCGGGTATCGTCCGGACTAACAAATAACTAAAACACCCTCGTTTCTTTATTTCTGGTCCATTCTTTCGAGGTTAAACTTGACTTTCCTCGAGATTCCTGGACCCGAAAAGTACCAACTCTGGTCCGTGAAATCCGCAGAAAAATCTACAACGTGGGTTAAGGGTCGGTTTCGGAGTCTGATGCATAATTTACCCTGAAATAATTACCCAAGATTAATTTCATAAGGTAAATTACTGTACAAAGCTCTTTACAGTCCCGGTAAAAACATAAATTTTACCCGGGCCGTTACAGTCTACCCCCCTTAAAAGAATTTCGTCCTTGAAATTCATTCCTACTCTGTGAAGAGATGCGGATACTGGGACCGTATGTGTTCTTCAACTTCCCAAGTAGACTCGTTAGCGGAATGCTTACTCCACATGACCTTAACCATAGGAATGGTACGGTTCCGCAACTGCCGAACTTCTCGAGCAAGAATCTGTTCCGGCACTTCTATGTAGGTGAGGTCCTCTGCTACCTCAACATCCACTGGGGCCACAATATGGCTAGGGTCCGATCGATATCTCCTCAGCATAGAGACATGGAACACGTCATGAATATGTGATAGCTCATCAAGTAAAGATAACCTGTAGGCTAGTGGTCCAATTCTCTCCACGATCTCATAAGGTCCGATATATCTCGGGCTCAACTTCCCTCTCTTGCCGAACCTAATCACTCCCTTCCAAGGTGCTACTCTGAGGAAAACCTTCTCACCAAAATTGTACTCCATCTCACGTCGGTGTTTGTCGGCGTAGCTCTTCTGCCGATCTTGAGCAACTCTCATGCACTGCTTCACTGTCTGGATCTTATCCACTGTCTGTTAGACTAAATTCGGTCCAACGATCAGTCTCATACCTTCTTCATCCCAGCACACTGGACTCCTACACTTCCTTCCATAGAGGGCTTCAAAAGGTGGCATACCAATGCTGGAATGGTAGTCGTTGTTATACGCAAACTCTGCTAAAGGTAGATACTTATCCCAACTCCCACTGAAGTTAAGTGCGCAAGCCCTTAACATATCCTCCAGTGTCTGTATGGTCCTCTCAGACTGTCCATCTGTCTGAGGATGAAAAGCAGTGCTGAAGCTCAACTTGGTTTCCAAAGCTGCTTGTTAGCTCTTCCAAAAACGTGACGTGAACCTCGGATCCCTGTCTAAGACTATAGACTTTGGAATCCCATGTAGTCTCACAACCTCAGCAACATACTTACCCGCCAATGTGTCCATGGTATCAGTTTGGCGGATAGGTAGAAAATGTGCCGATTTTGTTAATCGATCAACGATGACCCAAATAGCATCATGCCGCCTCCGAGTCATCGGTAAACCAATCACAAAATCCATGGTGATCATCTCCCACTTTCACTCTGGCACGGACAAGGATCTCAACTTTCCTGCTGGAGCTTGATGCTCAGCTTTCACCTGTTGGCAAGTGAGACATTTTGCAACGTACTCAGCTACCTCCTTCTTCATACGAGGCCACCAGAAATGACTCTTCAGGTTCTGATATATCTTGGTGCTTCCAGGATGCATCACATATGGCGTCATATGACCTTCTTCTAGGATCTGACTACGCAGATTACTTACATTGGGTACACTTACCCGTTTCCCAATCATCAGTGCTCCATCATCAGCTATATGAAACTTATCTCCTTTTCCACTCCTTACTCCTTCCTTAAGCTTGACCAGGTCGGGATCTCCATCTTGTAACTCCACTATCCATCCTCTCAGATTAGACTTGACATTCATGTGTGCCAGTAAAGCTCCTGTATCATCAACTGTCAAACCAACTCCCAGCTTCCTTAACTCGATAAGTGAGAACATCGAGTAACTAGTGGGAGCATCTTCTGGTTGTCTCCGGCTTAAGGCATCAACTACCACATTAGCCTTTCTTGGGTGATACTCGATAGTACAGTCATAATCATTAAGTAACTCAACCCAACGTCTCTGTCGTAGGTTAAGCTCCTTCTGAGTCATGATGTACTTAAGACTCTTGTGGTTAGTGAAAATCCGACACTTCTCTCCATACTGTATTTATACCCGGTTATTATTCCAGTATTTATTTTGATAATACCCTTTCCCAAATAATTATTATTACCATTTATTTTCTTTTCCAAAAATATAATTACTATTCCTTGAAAATATAACGTATGGTTATACTCCCAAAATACTTTTATAGTACATGTATTCTTTCCTAAAGTATTTACTATATAGCAGCTTAACAAAGGATATAATAATTCATATTTTAATTTCCTTTATATCTCCAGAATATTATTTTCTCCAAATTATTCCTCAAAATATTATTTCCACAAATTACTTTTATTTTCCTGGAATTATTATTTTTCCATAATTATTATTCTTTTCTTTCAGATTTATTCCTCTCTTTTTTCTAATTTCGGACTGGGCCAAATAGTGCCAGCCCAGACCATGCACAGTGCCAAGCCCAGCCCCAACGAGGAGCCCAGACTCAGGCCCACGCGCAGGCCTGGAACCAGACCCAACAGCCCAGCCCAAACCCAACTCCACTCAGCCCACACACACAATCCACATACCCAGCCCACGACCCACACCTACTCCTAACCGGGTCAACCCGCGACCCACATCCGGGTCGTCTTCAACCCAAGGCTCACCTTGGCAGAACGGCGGCGCGGCACGGGATGGCGAGGCAAGGCGACGGGTCCAGAAGGTGGCGGCACAACGAGATGGAGGCGGCTGCAGGAGAGGCATGCGACGGTGGTCTGCTGTTGACGGGTCTGACGGCGCGAAGGAGGAGGTGCGAGGCGGCCTGCTCGTCCTCGGGTACGGATCTCCTCACGGCGGCGTCGGGTTCTGCGTGTGGCAAGTCACAGCCGAGGGAAGGCGACGGCGGTGACGCGCTGGTGGTCGCTGCTGCAGGTCGTCTCGGCGTCGCGTGAGGTGGAGAAAGAAGGAATTTATTGCCTTGCTGGAGAAGGAGAAGATTGCCGGGTGAAGCTTCTTGGTGAAGAGGAAGCTTCACGTGGGAAAGGAAAAATGTGGTGCAAGTGTGTTACACACACTCGAGCGGGTATCGTCCGGACTAACAAATAACTAAAACACCCTCTTTTCTTTATTTCTGGTCCGTTCTTTCGAGGTTAAACTTGACTTTCCTCGAGATTCCTGGACCCAAAAAGTACCAACTCTGGTCCATGAAATCCGCAGAAAAATCTACAACGTGGGGTAAGGGTCGGTTTCGAAATCCGATGCGTAATTTACCCTGAAATAATTACCCAATATTAATTTTATAAGGTAAATTACTGTACAAAACTCTTTAAAATCCCGATAAAAACATAAATTTTACCCGGGCCGTTACATTATATAGTTTATATTAATTATTTTTAATTTTTTATGCAATATGATATATTTTAAAAATTTTATATTAGTACTCAGTTATTTCTATTTTTTTACATATATATCTTATTCAGTTTGATATATAAGATATCTATAGGTCCAAAAGTGCTTAAGAGGGGGTGAATTAGGCTTAGATACTTTTTCGAGTTTAAGACGATCTGGTTTTTGTGAAACCAGATTCTGGGAAAGATTTGGATTTTGTGAAACCAGATTCTGGGACAGTGAGTGTGTAATTTGAAACGATCTTGAGAATAAGATAGGGAAGAAGAGCTAACATAGAAGATTTAGAGTGGTTCCCCCTCACTAGGTACTCCACTACCTAAAGGTTCCTTCCTTTAGGATTTCAAACACTCACTATATTTAGGCTTTTACGGGTTCAACCTTAACATTTTCAAGCTTTTACAGGATCAGCTCTAACCTACACTCAAGCTTTTCACATGCTCAACTCTAACCTTTACAAAAGTTTTCCCAAAGGCTCACTCTCTAACCTATACCAAAACTTTTTCCAAGGCTCAAGCTTTAAACCTACCCTCAAAAGCTAATCCTAGCTTTGAATTCATAGCAAAATTAATCCAAGTCTTGCTCATAATTACCTCAACAAGATAACCCCAGGAGTGATACACTCAAGAGGTATTTACAAAGGGTATAGCACAGAAGATTCTCACAAGGTAACATAAATTTTAAAGAATAAAAATTATATTATAAAAATTAAATAAATATACTATTTTAAAAATTACAAAATTTACTAAAAAAAGACATAACAGTATAATTAATGAAGCGCCCCGACCCGTATTTACCATACACAGTAAACACGTGCCGAAACTATTCTTATTGATGGAACAGACAGTACATCGCAATCAAAATACTACACGGTAAATCCAAATATAACAAAAGTGCAAAGCAACATCTGTCACCCACACTCGGGGACCATTATTCAATCCACACTCAAAGCTCAACAAAGTAGTACAATCCAGTATAACAACATCATAAGCAATATAGGAAAGCAGCAACTCAGCAACATATATGACACAGCAGTGGAAGACTTATATGCACATGCAGCGGAGGTATGGATCCGGAGTCAGGTGGAGAAGAAAGCAGCAGCCGTCGAACGTCGTACCTGAACTACGAAACGACTAAACCTACGGGATGAAACCTCGCAGGCGAGGGGTGAGTCCGAAGTGCTCACCGACGAAGGATAAACAGAGATATGTTGACAACTATAATACTTTCGAAGTAAACACAGACAAACACAACACAAAGATTCTACTAAAACACAACTGAGCCAAGACCAAAAGAATGTTTATTTTATTTACCAATTTTATCTTCCGGGCCCCGTCACTGGACAAGCTAGGGTCGTACCTGGTTATTAACTAATTTCGGATGCCAGGCCAAATCACAATCCGGGATCAACATCCCAATCACAACCAATCCGGGATCAACATCCCAATAACAACAAATCCGGGATCAACATCCAAATAACAACATCATCTGGGATCAACATACCGGCCATGACACCACAAAACTAGCCTCTAACCATCTAGTCGTACCACTACTTTCCACGTGACAATTATATCATCATATCAAATTCAGTCCATTTTCATTACTCTATCCTCAATTATCCAACTTTCCATTATTTCAGATTATTCCACAGACCTAATCAACAACAGACTCATAACGTCAAATAATCACAGTTAACTGTTCAACATTATTTCAACACAATATCCACAAGTCTAAACACAATCGAACCACAGCATCAACAATTTCCATAGCAATCAAATAACAGTCAATAATCATTTCAGCAGTTCAATCAAACAACAAAAATACACACAGTATTACGGGCACATATCCAAGGTTATCCATCCTCACCTTAGCCGATTATCAGTTATGGAATTGTCCAACAGACTCCAAGTCCGGTTCCTCAGGTATCTGCTCGTTATCAACTCCTATATCAAACAAATAATATGCACACATAAGTGATATGCAAATGTCATGCTAGTACTGTATACCGAAAAATAAATACTAACTCGTCTCGGTTACTCCCCCGGTTTATTTCTCTATTATCATCATAATTCACCATTTATTTCCAGTGTCTAAAATAATACTATACTTATACCTATATCCGGATATTATTCCGGTATTTTATTATCTTGATAATACCCTTTCCAAAATTATTCCATAAGTATGTACCTTCCAAAATATTTCCTTTACTTATATTTTTCCCAAAATAATTATTTCCATATAGTATACCATTTTTTTTCCAAAATTATGATTACCATTAAAATTCCTTTTTTTTTCAGAATTATTATTTTTTCCAGAATTATTATTCTTTTCAGAATTTCTTTTTTCTTTTTTTTTTACTGGACTGGCCTAAATAGTACTGTCCAGCCCACTGCATAGAGCCCAGGTAGGCCCACGTAGCGAGCCCAACAGACAGCCCACACAACCAGCCCAACACTCCCCAACCCAGTAACCAACGCCCACACTCACAGCCTAAGGCCCAAGGTCTAAGGCCCAGGCACCCAAGACCCATGACCAGGGTGCCCAAGACCCGCGACCCAGGCGCCTTACGGGTCGTCTTCCTCACCTAGGGCAGGTGGCGGCGCGGGCTGTGCTGGAGCGGCGAAGCGACGACGTGCAGGCGGGAAACGAGGACGGCTTCGCGGCACGCGGGGCGAGGCGACGAAGCTCCGGTCGTGAGGAAGGTGGCGGTGCGAGGGCGAGTTGCAGCGACGGCAACTCGGGCGGCGTCGGTAACGCGGGTGGGGAGAAAAATGGTGCAGCAGGAGCGGCGGCCGGCAAGGGGAAAAGAGGGGAAGGAGAAGAGGGTGATGGCGAGGCGATGCGTGGGAGGTGGCGGTCGGCAGTGGTGGTCTCGGCGGTGTGGGTTCACGGGAAGGAGGAGGAAGGGAGGGGTGAGGCTGTGGGTGATGACGTGGCAACCGGGGTGGTGTGTTTATTGTTTCTTTTCTTTTTTTTTCCTGGTTGGCTTGGGAGAAGAGTTGCAGTAGGAGGTTTGCATGTGGTTTTGCAGGAGAATGTAGGGAAGAGAGCTGGGTAGTAGTGTGGTAGAGTTTTGCAGAGAAAGATGATAAGGCAGAAAAAGAATCAAGGGCATGCAGTGCAGAATAATGGTTAAGCACGGGCAGGGTACTGGCTTTTCACGGGTGGCAGAGTCCACTCACAAGCTTCACAGTGGGTGGCGGCTGCCTCATTGCTGTGCAGCTTGTGAGGCGTGTCCCGTCCGGACCAGAAAATAACTAATGTACCCCATTGACTTTATTTCCGGCCCGATAACTCGGGGTTAATCCCGACTTTTCTGAAGATTCCTGGACCCGAAAAATTCCAACTTTGGTCCGAAAAATTCGCAGAAAAATCCTGAACGTGGGACAGGACTAGGTTTCGGAATCCAAAGCTCAAATTACCATAAATTAATTACCCAAGATTAATTTTTATGGTAAATAACTGTAAAATAAATTTTACGGTGACGGTAAAAACGTAAAAATTACCCAGGCTGTTACAATTAAATCTATATAAATTTCAAAGGAATGAAAAAAATAGTTTGTAGAATTATAAAAAACTTTAAAAAATTTATAATGAAGAATCTTTTTTTATAAATTTAACATAATATGAAATAAGAAGTAACATGAGTATTTAAACTTATATACTGGTTCTCTTAAAATTATATAAATGTCAAACTATTAAGTAAGGAAATCAATAAAATTTACATGAAATAAAAAGGATAAATAATTAATATCAAGTCTGAAAAGAATCGTTTTATCATAAAAAAGATAAAAATTTTGTTTGATAATAAAGGTTCTGGCTCGCAGTTTTTTCCGTGAGGCATAAAGATATCTCACCATAAATGGTTAGTTGATGACTGTCGAAACAGCTTAATTATATTTTGACTCCTTAAATTCTAATTTTATTTTGACTCTTCGTCTGAACTTTTTTTTTTCATCAATTGACCGTCTGAATTCTTAATTTCTTCCAATTAAGTGGTTCCGTCCAACTCCCATGTAATTCCGTTTGATGGACTAACGGAGCACGTGGATGCATGCCACGTGGCATCATCATATCCATCAATTTTTTTTAGAAAAGTTAAAAAACAAAATCTTTATATAAATTGAAAAAAACGTTTCTTTGTCAAATTTTTTAAAATTCCTTTTTTAATTTTTGAAAAATAAGGAAAATACAATTCTTTATATATAAAAAAAGAAAAAAGCTTTCTTTGCCCTTTTTTTTTTGGTAAAATTCCATCTTTATTTTTTGGGAAAGAATGAAAAAAGAAATCTTTATATAAAAACAAGGTTTCTTTGGCCATTTTTTTTTGGTAAAGTTTCTCTTTTTTTTTTGAGAAATAATGAAAAAGGAAATCTTTATACAAAAGAAAAAAAATCTTTGCCACCTATTTTTGTAAAATTGCTTTTCTTATTTTTTAAGAAATAATGAAAAATAAATATTTATATAAAAAAATTTATTTGCCACGATTTTTTAATTTTTTTGTTATTTTTTGAGAAAGAATCGAAAACAAATTTTATACAAAAGAAAAAAGAAAAAGTTTCTTTGCCACATTTTTTTAAATTCTTTTTTTTTAAATCATTTGAGAAAGAATGAAAAATTTTTATATATAAAAAGGATTTTTTTGCCACGTTTACTCGTTAGACCAGAAAATTATTCATTTTTTTTAATAATCAATATTTATTCCCCTCTAGACGTTTACACACATACAAAATACATTAAAAAAAAAAAAAAACAATTGCCTCAACACCATAGCTCTCCTATCCTGTCGCCCTCCATCTCCTCCTCCTCTCCCTTGACTGCCTGTTCTAAACACAATCTCCTAAATCTTAAATTCTTATCCCCATAACCTCTCTTCGCACCCAATCCATTAGAACAATTTCAAATCTCCTCCAGTTTCCCCCAAAATTAAACAGCCTAAAACCCAAAAAACAAATCTTTTTTGAGATCCAGAGATATCAAGAATCCCATATGAAAGCATCATCACATCTTCTCCTTCTTCCACTACTACTGGGTTTGGTTGGTGTTGTTGGGTTGCATAGGGAGAGCTACATTAAAAATTATGGACTGGTGTGAAAATAATTATATCAGTTCGGGCACGGGCAATCTAATCCTACGTTTCTGTTTGAGGTCGGTGATGGAAGCGGCTCCGTTAAGCGCTACGTCTTGAGGAAGAAGCCTCCCGGGAAGCTTCTCCAGTCTGCTCACGCCGTTGATAGGGAGTATCATGTACGCTTTTTACCTGAATTTCACCAACTCTTGCTTGCTTGCTTGTTTTGTTTGTTTTAGTTAGCGAAGAGGCGAAGTTTGACTTTTCCAATTAACTTGACTTAGTTGTTGTTGATGAGCATTGGATGTTATGTGATCATAATCCGCAGGTTCTCCAGGCGCTGGGTGATCACACTCAAGTTCCGGTCCCGAAAGCGTTCTGTTTGTGCTTTGATGATAGTGTGATTGGTACTGCGTTTTATATAATGGAATATCCGGATGGCCGCATTTTCATTGATCCTAAGCTCCCGGTGAGATTTCCAGTCCTTTTTTTGTGGTGTATTTGTGTGCTTCGTTTTGAAAATGTTTGAATTGTGGAATTTGGTGTTGTTAGTTGTTGTAAAGGGAGTGATTACAGTGAGTGGTTTTGGATAGGGTGTCTTGCCGGAGAGGAGGAATGCCATTTACCGAGAAACTGCGAGAGTGTTGGCTGCTCTACATTCTGCTAACGTGGATGCTATTGGTTTGGGGCGTTATGGACGTTGAGACAACTATTGTTGGGTGCCGACATTGGTGCAGAGGGCGCAGGCCTATGGATGAAGTCGGGTATCTCTTGGATGGCGATGCAAGGGTGGCCATGACACACTTTTTTTTGGTTGGTGTTGTTGGGTTCCACAGTTTTTTTTTCCCCCTTTTTGATCTTTAGGAAGAAAATGTAGAAGGAGGAGAAGAGGCTTTGGTTCTGTATTTTTTGTTGTTTTTGGTTTTGGGTTTTATGAGGGAGAAGAAGGAAGAAAAGGCGTAGAGGGTTTTGGTTTTATGGTCAAGGCGACGGAGGAGGCAGAGGTGAAAGGTTGGAGTAATTTTTGGAGTAATTTTTTTTAGTTTTATGTGACAATAAATTTAATGGACAAGATTGTTACATGTGTCACGCATCCGTGACATTTAGCAAGCTAATTTAACAGAAATTTACAAAACCCTAGCAGAGGTGGTTGATTGAATATAATTAGGAATTCAGGTGTTCAATTGATGAAAAAAAAAAGTTCAGATGATGATGAGTCAAAATAAGACTGGAATTCAGGAGGTTAAAATGTAATTAACCCTTTCCAAACCAATTCCATTTTTGTTTTGGAAAGGCATGGTTAATTAATTAAGGTAGAATAAGGAGTAGTATTTGATTTCCCATGATCCTTAAAGATTATTTCTAGCAGACTCTGTTGTGCTTATTTTGCATCTCTCAGGTTTTATCGTTCTAAAAGGCCAGAAAGTTCTGGCTTGGTTCAGGACTGTTCACTTCGACCTAGAAATATATCCAAATCCTTATGAATTCAATCCTTTCACAAGGGATGTAAGTGATTAATTTGCATTTGTTCATTTTGTTTTGCCGCAAAAAAACTACAGAAACGTTAGAAAAATTGAATATTTCTTCTGCCTTATCATATATTTATGAATTCCCACTTACCTTGTTGTGGAATGAGCTTTTTACAAGGACTTCATTTCATAGCGTTGGTGCACGATATGCATAAATCACAGCTAAATGGCAATTGTAAGTGTACTCATCAAAGACACTGAGATGAATGCATTGCATTCCGTGGTGGTAGGGAGGATCTCTTCACTGACTTAATTGCCTTTGTACTCTCTACTTTCACACTCATTGTATTCTCTCTTTTTTCTTCTTTTTTCCCTCTCTTTATGCTAAAGTTGCAACATTGATGAGAAATTGCTTTGCTTCAACTAGTGTATTAATTGTAGATTGGTTTGTGCATAGAAGGGTGATTCATGATTGTCCACATTTTATATACTCATGCATGTAGACTGTGCCTTGGAGATGATCTTGCCAAGCTTGAAATTTCTTGTGAAAGGTAACCTTTATTAATGAGCGCACTTTTACATTATATTACTATTGTGTTATCAGTTATATGTAACTTCTTTACTATGTTGTGGCTGTTGATGCGGCTGTTGCTGTTGCCCAAATTGGAGTGGCGATGGGTAAGAGAGGTGGGCTGTTGTCACGATTCAGACTGTTTTTAGGGATTATCTGGTAAGTGAGGTTCTACTCCTACTTAATATTACCTATATGATATGAATTAAATCATTCAATGTCTAAACCCGTTTG
The DNA here is from genome assembly GCA_028386065.3 of Turnera subulata. Taxonomy (NCBI): domain Eukaryota; kingdom Viridiplantae; phylum Streptophyta; class Magnoliopsida; order Malpighiales; family Passifloraceae; genus Turnera; species Turnera subulata. The sequence goes on along the minus strand of JAKUCV010001220.1, from coordinate 199,181 downwards.
TAACAATTAAAAAAAGTTCTATGTTTTATGCTTCATTAATTCAAAACGATGTAGTTTCAAATTGATGCAAAATTTCAAAAAAATAAAGCAAATATAAAAATGATACAAATCTAATAACAAGAAGTCCAAATGGGGGCTTTGGGCCTTGGGGTTATAAAAACCAAGCCGTGGCAATGTGGCCATTTGACGAGACGCCACCGTTTCCAGAGTTTGGGACATTGAGCGGGAAAATTCCCGCCAGTGATTTTGCATGTTTTTTTTTCTAATAGTAATAGCAGTGTGCAACATAGTTTATTTCTTTTTGGTAAATAACATGGTTATCCCAAAAAATAAAAAATTATTTTAGTAACAGTAATAGCAGTATGTCCAACATAGTTTAGTCGGGAATAACCCTGTTACATATAAATATTTTGTGTGCATTCTACGTTTTACCAAAAAGGAAACTTAGTTACGAAAATAATTTTAAATAACTCGTCTTGAGAACGTAATTTAAATAAATTAGTCTGGTAGCGAAGGATGAGTTTTGAAAAAAAGAAAATAATAAGAAAAAAAGAGATAATGATAAAAAGATTTCTTGCCAACAAGGAGTAGACACAAACCCGCATAAAGCGGAACTTTGTCTGCCATATCAAAAATATCAGTCGTCAAAGAGTGGTTCTTCGTCCATTTTGTCCAATGGCTCTTTACACTTCTCGTACAAAACCAGATTCCAGAATTTAATAAAATACTAAACTACGGCCTTTTATTAAAAAAAAAAAACCCACAGACTCAACACGACGTCACCCACCACCATCTCTTCCTCTTCCTCATACTCTCCGGCGAGCTGCCTCCTCCTCCCTTCCTCTTCTCCGTCCGCGCCGCAGCCCCAAGCCGGTGAGACTAAGAATTCAACATATCCTCATTTGCTCTCACCAACCAAATATAGCTTTTAAAATCTTTCTCGCTCAGTTTTTTTTTTTTCTTATTTTTTCAGTTTTGTTGCAGACTTTTTTTGTTACAAACCGGAGAGCTTTTGATCAAATGTAGGCTCCTACTAATCCTGCCACGAAGGTGAGAATTATCTTCTCTCTGACAATTTTTGTGTCTGCTTAGGTACTCAGCCTTGGGTAATAATTTCCCTATTTTTAATAAAGTGCTATATTATAAATTGTTATTTTTCATATTAAGGAAGTCAAAACTGAATTAATTTATTTTTTGCAGAAAAGGAGCAAGACGGGCCTGCTCATGTTTTCTCTGTGATATTTGGAGTTCTGCAGTGTTCATTCATCAAGGTAGATTTTATTTCTCTCATCCTTTTCCGTTTTAAGTTCTTCCAAGTTCTTTTTCACCAACACCAACTACTTAAAGTTTAAACACTTTACAGGATGGCATGTTACAAACTTAAAAGGCCAAAAAAACCAAAACATAATTACTAAGAACTTCATGCAAAAAATTTCATATGAAGAACTTAGGTTTAGAGATAGCTCATCTAGGTGTTGATTCAAACTGTCAATAGCATTTGGACTGGCAGACATTTTGCCATCACAAAACTCCTTATCCTTTTTCGCTGCAGCAGCAAATTAAAGCGAAGACTATAACCAAAATTACAAGTACAACGCAACCATCTACCATCCTGAACCTGACCAGCTAAACTGAATCTGGTAGCTATAGAGTCTGTTGGTTACCATTTAATTAAGCGTCTGTATCTAGATAATGTTAATGATGATAGATTCTACTTTTTCTATTTTCCATGCTGTAGAAGATATTGGAAACTGTTTCTGTGAACACTGTTATTTTGTCAGTACTCTTCCTATGCACTCTAGTTATGCAAGATTAAAATTCATTTGTTAATATAACACTCTTCTCCGACAATAAAAATCTTTACTGACCCTGTTAAAATTTTTCATATTAAGGAAGCCAAAACTGAATTAACTTCTTTTTTGCAGAAAAAGGAGCAAGACGGGCCTGCTCATGTTTTCTCTGTGAGATTTGGAATTCTGCAGTGTTCATCAAGGTAGATCTTATAAATTTCTCTCATCCTTTTCAAAGTGACTTGATATGAATCACTTAGACATCTAGTAAGTCATAATTAAATGTTGGAAGCCTGATGGTAGTTTGTGTTATTATGTATGGCACTAGGCAGAGTGTGTTTGGGGTCTGCTCCCTGTCTGTGCCAGTTTATTGTTTTTTGTTTTACGGGTACTACCCCGGGTCTAGCTAGATCGGCTACCTAGCGAGGGTCAACGTTTAACTGGTGATAGGGGCCCTAGGAATAAAATTTGATAAGTCTGTCCTTGTTAGATGTCAGAAAGATACAGTGTCACTGAGGGTGTTAACTAAGGTTCTGTGAAAATCTTCTGTTTGCTTGCTTATGAGCTGGTTGTTTCTAATTTTGTGTTTACTGGAATCATCCCTGAAAATTCTGTTTGCATTTTTTTGTGATTTCTGGTGCCTTTTGGTTTGTTTGTAAGTTGTTAAGATAGGACAAGGAAATAGAAAAATCAAACGAGATTGTGATTTTAATTCTTCTGGCTTGGATTTACAATGTGTTTAGTGCGTTTATGAATTTTCTTTGTTTCATTAAAAAGAACAACCACTTGTATCGCTCCAATTCCTTTCATGTTTGATCTCATATCCTCTCTATTCTTGTGTTTTTGTGTTGTTTTACAGTTCATCTTTACTTTAGTTTGTAGTTTCTTTTCTCTGTTTTTTTTGTTTTCTCTTTTCCTGTCCGTTTGGTTCCCGGGTAAATGAGAGAGAAAAATTAAACTAAACCTCCTTTTGTCAATTTCAAGTTTCTTGTATGCTACTTTAAAAATTCAACATAGCCTCATTTACTCTCTCCAACCAAATATACCTTTTAAAATCTTTCTCTCTCCCTCTTTTTTTTTTTCTGTTTTGTTACAGACTTCTTCTTAGAAACTGGAGAGCTTTTGATCAAATGGAGCCTCCTACTAATCCTTCCACGGAGGTGAGACATTATTTTGTTTCTAACAATGTTTGTGTTTGCTTCGTTAGTATTAAGAGGAACCAAATAATATTTGGGTTTCCCAATAATTGTCCTACTAATCAATATTTGTGTTTCTGAATAATTGTCCTACTAATCAATATTTGTGTTATCTTAGTTTCTAAATTAGAATTAATGTGCTGTTTGGAACGCTCCCCTGTAGTTTCTCTCGTGTTGCACTATGCCATGGATTTATTGTTTTTAACTTGTTTTATTATTTTGCCCTCTTTTAGTGCAGATATCACATCTGTGTCTTTTGCATTATCTTAGCTTAGTAATAAACTTTTTATGAATCTTCTTGGGCAGCTAGAGTAACTCGAGAAAAGTTTTTTATGCAATGTGGTCTACACAGATTTGAATTTCCAATGATGATATAACATTTTGACTATGTTTACATTGGCTTTCTTTTCTTTTTGATGTCTTTAAAGAGCTATAAGTTAGGCGTGCTGCAATATTGTATGTTGTCTTTCTTACCAACTATGTCTTAACTGATGTTTTGTGCTATATACGTCTATATTTTGTGGAACATCCCGCATCTTTCTTCCCCATTTTTCAATGCAGAGTAATGACGAAAATACTGTAAATTCTGCAAATCCGGCAACTGATGAGCGACAACAGCCATCCCCTTCTACTTTGAGGCCTGATGCTCCGGAATATCATCCACAGCCTCGTCCAACTTCGTTACGTTTTGTTCCTGTATTTCCTCTATCATTGGATCAACAAGTACCCTCGCAACAATCATATCAGGGAGTTGTTCCACATGCTGGGTTTGTTTCTTGTCCGCGACAGCCACAAAGTTTAAGTGACTTTGCAAAAGAGGTAGGATCATCCTCCGCACCAATTAATGTGCTGTTTGGAATGCTCCCCTGTAGTTTCTCTCTTGTTGCACTATGCCATGGATTTATTGTTTTAAACTTGTTTTATTATTTTGCCCTCTTTTAGTGCAGATATAACATCTGTGTCTTTTGCATTATCTTAGCTTAGTAATAAACTTTTTATGAATTTTCTTGGGCAGCTAGAGTAGCTCGAGAAAAGATTTTTATGCAATATGGTCTACACAGATTTGAATTTCCAATGATGATATAACATTTTGACTATGTTTACATTGGCTTTCTTTTCTTTGATGTCTTTAAAGAGCTATAAGTTAGGTGTGCTGCAATATTGTATGTTGTCTTTCTTACCAACTATGTCTTAACTGATGTTTTGTGCTATACATGTCTATATTTTGTGGAACATCCCGCATCTTTCTTCCCCATTTTTCAATGTAGAGTAATGACGAAAATACTGTAAATTCTGCAAATCCGGCAACTGATGAGCGACAACAGCCATCCCCTTCTACTTTGAGGCCTTATGCTCTGGAATATCATCCACAGCCTCGTCCAACTTCGTCACGTTTTGTTCCTGTATTTCCTCTATCATTGGATCAACAAGTACCCTCGCAACAATCATATCAGAGAGTTGTTCCGCATGCTGGGTTTGTTTCTTGTCCGCGACAGCCACAGAGTTTAAATGACTTTGCAAAAGAGGTAGGATCATCCTCCTCACCAAAGAAAAAATCCACCAGGGACCTTCCTTCTCGGCCTGCTCTTGGTCAAGCTGGCAGCCAGTGTCTTATAATGACAAACTGGCACCACATTGATGCATATGGGACCATATTTCATTATAATTTGACAATTAGGCAGGTCTATCCTGAAAAACTCCATCATTCAGATATCCAACCACCTGGTAGAAGAGCTGTCGTGGAGGCTCTGTTATCTATTGTTGATGTTGGACGTGATAATGTTGCTTACGATGGGATGCAGACTCTCTACAGTATTAGAGAGTTAGCTATTGATTGTGAATCCGTCCAGGTTACTCTTGATGAAGGGACTAGGTAAGTATCCTCCTACTTCCTACTTTTTAGTTCTTTTCAATTTTGTTTTTGTCCAATAATTGTGACTAATTGTTGAATACCTTCCTACAGGACTCAGAGGTGTTTCCTAGTTACTATCAAGAACAAACATCAAGTCTGTCTTCATGATTCCGTTATTGAAAGTAATGATTATAAGAGGCTGAAAGCGCTGAGGATTATACTAAACGACTCATGCCGGTATTAGTCAAACTTGTTAATTTAATATGTTTTGGCTGTTTTGGCAATTATGTTTTATTATTATATTTTTTTGCTGCTAAGTTCTTATCTATTTGTTGTAGTCTGTCACGAGAACGACAATTGTTCTTCAACCCCATTCAGACAATGGATGACATTTCCGGTGTACTGCAAATGCGGAAGTCTTCTCGCCACACTGTTCGACATATGCAGAGCGGAATCTCTATCGGTGTTGGTATGTTTCCAATTTTTTAGTTTAGCATTTGCGTTTGAAATTATCACAATATGGCTTTCTATTTACTGAATATTCTCTTAGGTAGATTATAGTTTTGTGACTTGGTTTTTGCTTTTCTCCTGTATTTCAGATTTGGCATGTACCGCTGTGAACAAGAGCATTGGAGTTATTGAGTTTGTGAAAACGCTTTTACCTCGCCACCATACTTTAGAAGAATTCAGTGATGATGATAGTGATCTGGTATGTGTTCTTTTATATAACTGCCCTTAGTTTGCATCTTTACATTTAGAGAAAAGTTATTTTTTTTTTCCAAACCAAATGAAAGATCAGAGTAGAACGTGATTCCAGCCTTTTCACTTGAAGGCTCTATTGGGATCAACTGAAAAGCGTGATTTAGCAAGCTTTCATTCCAGCCACAACCAGTCCTACCTTTTAACGCATGAACATGCATAAAGCCAGAATCTCATTCCATCATGGCTCTTTCTAAAGCACCTCGCTTCCTTCTAAAACACTCTTGCATTACCAAGATGGGGTATATCCCGTTGAGCATCTTTTGCAGATAGTTCACTTGGCCGTTGGAAAAGTTGCATGCCAGATTAGCAAGCTGTGCCAGATTGAACTTATGCAAATGGTTAAAACCTAGACCACTGAGTTTCCTAGGAAAACTTAGCTTTTGCTAGCTATCCAGCTCCCATCAGAATTTCACAAAACCAGCAGGACATAGCAAAAACAGGGATCGGTTGAACTTCCATAGACAAATGTTGTTCTTTCCAACCTCGCATCTTTTGGTCAACTTTCCTGGTCAAAAAATGCAGGCTTCCTTGTTTAGACTTTTACTATAAGTTGGCAATCCTAAATATGACTCATTATGACTAGCAATTTTCATCCCTATTCTCCTTTCTCAATCACCTGGGACGTTTTTACCAAAACAAATAGAAAATTTGTGCGAATTTATCTTCTGTCCTAAAGCCTAACAGTAGTCAGAGACAATCTTAATAATCTGTGCCCATTAGTCAAGGCAATGATGATTTTATAACTTTAATTTCAGTAATAGCTACCCTCACTGAAATTTCATATTCATTCACTTATTTTAAATGTGGCATGTTTGCCTAAAATTCGATTGGGGACTATTTAATTTTGCTGTAAAAGGATGGGTATACGTTTGTTTGCCCTTAAATTTTATGTCATGTAAGCTTCATTTCATCAATCTACAGATCGCAGGAGTACTCAAAGGTGTTCGAGTGAAGGTTAAACTTCAAGAAAACACCTTCAAATACTGTATAGAAGGTTTAACATCTGAGGCTACATCGGAGCTGAGGTGTGTATTCATAAAGTTAATCTTGTTTTCTCTATTAAACTGGATGCAATCATTCTCTGTGTTGGTTTTGCAACTCATTTGCTCTATATGGTTTTGCAGATGTAATCCAACAGATGGTCAAACTAATAGCCCGAAAAAAATTGTCGAGTATTTCCTAGAAAAACATAATTTCAACATCAAATATGTAGGACTTCCATGCTTAAAAATGAAGCGGAAAAGGGAAACTTATTTGCCAATGGAGGTAAATTTTTAACTTACATGTTTAACAGTTAATTGATTCATTTGCTTATAAATTGTTATAAACAGGTCTGCGAGATTATTGACTTTCAGAAGACTTTGAAAAAATTGGATCCGGGGGAGAAAATCAAATTTGATAGAGCAGCAAGGGATTGTCATGGAAAGAGGGACGAAGCTATTAAAGAGGTTTGAAACTCTTTGTTACTTTTTATTAAACATATGCAGAAACGATATTGTGTTTCACTGTAATTAAGGAGAAGTAATTTGCATGGAGAAAGGGAGGAGGTTTTTAGATTGCTTTAATGGAAATCTGAGTTATATTATTGAACTCAAAAATGTTGTTTATGTACGCATGGTCTTGAGTCTTGACGGAAACATATCAACTAAAGCCAAAGCTAAAAACAACTAAACTATTTACTTGTTACTAAAGAGTAAGCCTAATGACCTATTCTTTTTCTATGATGTATTCCTTTGATGCCGCTGTGTACGCCAATATTAAAATTTCAAATCTTACTTTAGAAGAGCCTTTGTTTTGCGAACTGTTGTATTTGTTTTATGTGGTCTGTTGGTGAATTTAATATATTCTTGGAGTGTTTCGATTAGTGAGCCATGTAACATGCCTTGTTACGTAACAAAGTCTCTGTGAATCTATTGTCTTGTCTAATGGTTAGATTTAAAATTACATTTTATTTGATTTAAGTATATGTGAATCAACTGTCTTGTCTAATGGACAAGATTTAAATTTTCATGTCATTAGACATGTCTGATTTTACTGTCATTTTGCTTTTTTATTATGATAACTTTCTTTTTCATTTCTTTTACTTTCTCTCTGTTTATAAGTATATATTCTTTTCGTTTAATAGATGCTTTCTGACGCCTGGGATACCAAAAAAGAGAATTTCGGTGTTCGTATCAATATGAAACCTGCTCCAGTATTAGCTCGAGTTTTGCCAAGTCCCATTCAGGTAAAGTGCTTCCAGTTCTCATTCTTTTCTTGGACTTTCCCCTTCGCTGACATTTTTTTGTCTCAAATTGTAGTTTCTTAACTATGTTTTTTTTTTTTTTTAATGATAAGTTTTAAACTATGTTCTAATGCAGGAAAAGACATTTGGTGGCTCACGCAAGGAGAACTTGGCTGATCAGGTCTTGACTAGTGTCCATCTGCTTTGGGCTTTTGCCATTAACTAAGTTACTTTAGCTTGTTTGTAGCTTTTCTATTTTTGGAATCGTTGTGAACTAACGTCCTTCACTATAATTTTGGATGACAGCTAGAGACTGTCAAGAACTTATTATGCATAAATTTCTCGAATAGTGACGTAGAGAAGTTTTATCGTCGCCTTGGACATGAATGCAATAGAAAAGGAATAGGGACGGTAATGGATCTTGCAGTGTTCTATCAGTAATTTACTTTCTTCTAACAGTTAGCCTGACTTTGGATTGTTTGCTATGAATAGACGTTTGCTTTAGGGCCATATGAAGTTCTTAGTGTTGATGACCCTGATTGGGTTGAGAGGTTAAAAGGTAAAGTTCAGGAGAACAAACCCGACCTGGTCATTGCTATTCTTCCACATAAGGGATCTGTTTATGGTATATTTTCCACTCAGTTCAAATGCTTGTTTTTATATATTTATTATCAGTTTTCTATGTAGTTCATCGGCTAGATTGAAATTATTGGCAACATCTAACAACTGAATTTGGATTCCACCAGGTAAATTGAAGGCGGTCTGCGAGACAGATATTGGTCTGATGACCCAATGCTGTCTTGTAAAATATATCAAAGAGGAGAAACATTTTTACCTGGCAAATGTGGCGTCGAAGATCAATCTGAAGGTTGGTGGACAGATTAGAAGAATCTGTCATCCAATTGATCAGTATGTTTCTAAGCGCACCATCATACTTGGTGCTGATGTTAATCATCCAGTGGATGTGTCGCATCAATCTATCGCTGCAGTGAGATTCCTTATTTATCTCCTAACATTTAAGTTTTTCTTTGAATAAATATCAATTTGACCTTTTCTAGGTTTCATTTAACATTGCAATCTTGAACTTACAACAGGTTGTGGCTTCTCAAGATTGGCCGTTTTGTACCAAGTATGTTGCCTCGGTATCCTCCCAAAAATTTGTAGAGCTCATCCAAAATATGTATAATGATTCAAATGGCGGCATGATCGGGTAATGACTACCTTCACCAAATACTTTTCTTCTATTTGACTCTGACTCATAAATTTGTTGCGTAATTCAAGTAAATCATGCTATCTGAATTTTGATGGTGTTTGTGGCTTTCCAGACAACTGCTGGATTCCTACATAAGCAACAATTCTCCGTTTCTGCCAGAACAAATTATCTTTTTCAGGTGCTTCTCGTATACTTTGCATCTCATTTGTTTTCTATCATTTTTAATGTTTTGTTTATTTATTGTCATATAATATTTCTAATTTCTAATACATATTGCTTTAGGGATGGCATTTCCGAGAAGCAATATGGTGTTTTTTTAAAGGAAGAGGTTGGAGCTATTGAGAAGGTAACACTATCTGCATGATTTCTCTTGTGTGTCTTACTCTTGATTTGCTGTTTTATTGTGTTCTTTTTTCTGAATGCTTTTTTATTTTCCTTTATATTAGGCGGTTTATGATCGTCTAAGGATGAGTTTGCCCATCACTGTTGTGGTGGTTCTGAAGCGTAACCAAACGCGTTTTCTTGGCGAGGTTATGCAAGGAGAGCAGCAACTTGTAACTATAAGCGCTGGTATGTGACTTAATTGGATACTTGTTTTGTTTTGATTTGAAAAATATAGTTTGAATTGTTTGTTATGACATATAAGTGTGCAGCAGTGAACTATTTTTCATTTTCCACGTGACAGGTACAATTGTGGACTCTGAAATTTGTCATCCAGCAGAATTTGATTTCTACCTATGTAGCAATGAAGTTAAGCAGGTAACATTAAGACTTATTTTAGATTTATTTATTTGAATTCTTTTTTTTTTTTAAGAAAAAAGAAGAAGTTATTCTTAAGTTTGACATGCAGCGACTTACAAGGAGGCCACCCCGCTACCATGTGCTACGGGATGATAATAACATCAGTGCTGACCAGTTGCAGAATTTGACGTACCGTCTCTGTCATACGTAAGTTCCTTCTTTGCCTTTGTGACTCCAGTGACCTTCTTTCAGCTTTAGTTAGCTTGTTAGTTGTTCTTATAGGAACTAATTAGGGCTTGTGTTTTTATTTTCCATTTTACAGAGATGTTAGGCCCGATCCAATTTCCATTGGTTAGTTGTGTTTTCCTCCTCATTTGAGTACCACCCTATGATTTGTTATAGGTTTTACGGTGTTTGACAATTAATAAATTTTTTTGGATGAACTTGTGATTTTTCCGCAGTTTGGCCTGTTCAGTATGCTCATCTAGCTGCCAAGAGAGGGCGAGCTCATATGGATGAAACTTCCAACAAGGCGAAAAAATCACTGCCTACACTCAAATATAATGTCAAGGAACTTATGTACTTTTCTTAGGGGAGGCAATATCCGTACTCCATACATTTACGGAAGGCACTTCACTTCTATCTATTTTCTCACGAATTGCTAATATACTTTGTTTCATTATTCTGCTTTCCTATAGCAGCTGGAATGCATGTTCGCCCGTTGTTGTTCTCTAAGGGTATATGCATGTTCTGAGTTTTTGCTGGCTGTTGATGGCACAGAAGTGGCGCATTGGTCATCCTTTTCTTGACAGTGGCTTCTGTCATGGGGGTGCTATTAACCTTGTCGTTGCTTTTCTTTTTTTCTTTTGCTTTTAACTTTAACTATGGGAATGCTATGAGTTTTCTAAAAAGATGGACTCAATTTTGAAGAAAACAAGTAATGCTAACACTTGGCATACAGTCACCAGTATGTCTATATGTAGAACAACCTTTCCTGAGCATTTCACTTCATTGATTCTATCATATTCCTGGATGACATGGTTGATAGGAGTGGGTTGTGGGCCATCGTTGCTGATGCAAGTAAATCAGCATCCTAGCTGTAAGATTAGGTAACTCTGTAAGACATGTAGTGGTGTTAGTCAATGTAATCATCCAGAAGGTACGCCTTCTACTGGAAGATAGGGTGAGAGTTTATCAAATTGGTCGTCTGTAGGTTTCATGTCTACTTCCCAGTAAATACTTCTAAGAATGCAATGTCTGAAGATGTGTGTGTCTAGGAGGCTGGCTTCCAACTTATTGGCGGCCCTATTAATCAAAAAAATGTTGCTGTTATGATCCTTTTGCTGTCACTACCATGATCTTTAAATGCTTTATTGAGAAAATGATAACATTATTATCTTCCGGAACTTGCAGGTTGGCGAATGTGGCTGCTAATGGAGGAGATCATCGCTGACTGTCTGTGATGGTTTTTTATTGTCAGGCCCTTACTGATCTGCTTTACTTTATTGTTCACATTTTAGTGAAAGTTCGTTGTTCATTCTACAGGAGGACATTGTTTATTGGAACAACTTTCTAATCCCATGAACTGTAATTACAATTTGAATTTGAGATATCACTGACTGGATTCTTGTGGCTCACTCCAAAGAGTCAACATATGCTTCCACAGAAAGGAAAGCTTCTTAGCTGCCATCATGAGATGTTTGGAATTATTAATCAAAGTAGGGGATGATTTATTCCTAGAGGTTGCAGTTTTAACGATGAAAAGGATGTAAGAATGGGCTTTTGAATTTCTAAGAAAGAGACATCTTACGGCCTCTTTGAAATTGGTTTTGAAAACTGTTTTTTTTTGTTCTCATTGTTCTTAGAAACCAATTAAATTCCTTCTAATCTTCATTTGTACGATGCTTGTGCATCTGGAAAATGTATCTGCTTAAGAAGTGGTTTCATTGCATGCCAATGATGAGTTATTGCATAAAAAGAACAGAAGAACAACATAAGTGAACGTCGGGTCATATTGTCTTTTTGGACATGCGTATATGTTGTCATTTTCTTCAAATTAAAAGAAGTGTAATAAAAAAACTGTTGCAATTTTTTTTTTCTCTAATTGCTCATTTCTTATTCTTTTTACTAGTTAGGGTAAAGTCGAGGGGCGAAGGGAATTTTTAAAGTCCTCATGTAGTCTATTAAAAAACACGGTTATTCCTAACTTTCTATATTCTTCAAGTCAGTCCAATAAAATTGTACATCAAAATGTACATAAATTTTTATTTTGTTACTAATTTTTAATTATTTTTTAATTGCGCATTAGGTACCTAGAGTTTTGTCCTTATTACGACAATTTTAGAAACATGTTTAAGCGGAATCATGTGGCCTCCCATTTGGACTAACCTGATATTAATTTTAACTAAACAAAGGCGGCGAGATTAAAATATAAAAGAGGGCCAAATAAGTTATTGTTATGCGTATTTTGGGCTGCAAATGAGCCGAGCAGAGCCGAGTTTTTGATGGCTCAGGCTCGGCTTGTGAAAATTTAATCAAACTCAAGCTCGGTTCGTGTTCGTTTCGAGCCTAGACATTAAGCTCAAGCTTGGCTCGTTAAAATTTTGGTAGGCTCAGGCTCAGTTCGGGTTCGGCTCGTTTAGTAAGTCTTATTGAGCTATAAATGAGACAAGTCAAGGTGGAGAAAAAATATACTTTTTAATTAATAATTTAAGCAATCAAGTATATTAATTATTATATCATATAAAATTAGAAGTATTTTATTAATGAATTGATGATAGAAATAATTTTTTAAAAATGATAAAAATAACTCCTGAATCTTTCACAAACTAGTTAATGAACCTAAACAAGTCGAGCTCACGAATTTCTAAACGAGAACCTAAATGAGTTAAGTTCACGAGCTAACGAGTCGAGTTTCAGCAAGCTCGTGCTCGACTCATTTAGTTTCGAGCTTATTATAGACAAGCTAAGGCTCGGCTTGTTTCCTTAACGAGCTAGGCTTGAAAGAGCTATTATCAAGCTGAGCCGTACTGCTCGGCTCATTTCCAGCCCTATGCGTATTATTCAATCTATATAAATATATTAAATAAGAGACCTAGATCTCTGGTGTTGACAAGTGCCTTTCTAAAAATTGACATGTGGCAACTAATTTTTTTTAAAAAATAATTAATATATTATTTAGTGAATTTAATAAAAAAATTTAACATTATATATTTAATTCTAAATTAATTATTTGTGCGTGAATTGGAGGAGGTATTTGTTGAAACGGCACAAGAGAAAACTAAAGACTGGGCTCATGAACCGTCTTAATTCAGGATATTTTTCATCCATATTAATTCTTCCCACCCAAAACACTTCACAATCCAGTTTCCGTTTATCTTTCCTCAAAAAGAAAAAAAAATAAAGTTTCCGTTTATCTTTTTTTTTTTTCAAAAAAATGGCCCAAGAATATTAGAGCCTGTTTGAAAGTGTTCTGTAACTTTTAGTCTTCGAGAATTGTTTTCAGAATTAATTCTCTGAGAACAAATTTCCTAATGAAAACACCAAAAAAATACGTCTGGATGGGATTCAACTTCCTCATCAAGAAGCACATCGAGGAGTACTACTTCAGTGCAGCGCTGCCGCCGCCGCCGCAGCAGTTCGATCTTGCAAGCGGATTCCGCAAGGCGTCCAATGTGTATGATCAAGATGACTACTACTATGGCGCCGGATAGGTGAATGACGATGACGATTACAGCAAGAGCCCGGCGAGCATGATGGAGGAGAGCAGCAACGCCAGAAGGGATGAGCGAGTCTCGCTGCTGAAGAGCATCTTTGTGAGGTCTAGCGGTTACATAAAGGCCAGCCAAGCAATAGCTGCTACTGCCGGCTCTGGTAAAGCAACTCCGCCTCCAACCGCCGCTCGGAGTTCACCCACTGGACCAGTAATTACCTAATTCCAGATCTATTTGCAATTACTGATTGAGTTTAATAGTGAGCTTCATAGCCCTGTTTCTGCTGTAAAAAGAAGGGTGTTAACTCCAAATTGTTAGAACAATAGCTCTACGCTAGAGGGGGGGTGAATAGCTTTTATCGGATTAAAAACGAAATAAGCAGGAAATAAATGCGGGATTAAAGATTGAAGGACACAAACAATTTATCCTGGTTCACACACACACTACTTGTGTGGCTAATCCAGTCCTTCAAGAGACTTTCTTGAAGATTCCACTATCTACGTTAAGCTTACAGGTGCTTAACAAACCGTTACAACCTAGGAATTCTAATCACAAGAATCCTAAACCTGAGAGTTCAAGTCACATGAACCTCAACAATCTTGCTTGAAGATACCTCACTTCAAGACTTCTCACACAAGAAGATATACCCTCTTCCTATGAATCTCAACAAGGAAACTAACCTCCCTTAAGCTGTATGAATACACAATTCAATCACTCAAACAAAGAGCTCTCTCAAAGAGCAGATATGAGTATACAAGTAAAGCTCTAAAAGGCAACTCTCAAATCCTCAATAGGATATTGGCTCAACAAAAATTGATTTGAATGTATGAGATGAATGCTTGAATGTAGAGAGTTGATTAGTACTGAATCAGAGCTAAAAATGCTCAATTTGTAGCTCTGAAAAGTTATATGGCCGTTTGGAATCCACTTAAGAAACACCCTTAAACAAAACATAGTGGGTGCTAAAAAGTTGTCAGAAATAACAGCCATACATCGATGTTTTAAGGCTCAACATCGATGTTTTGTCCAGTAAATTTGAATTATTGGACTAACGGTAACTAAAACATCGATGTTTTCATACCCTACATCGATGTTATTTTGATTCTGTGAAAAATCCTTTAAAGCTTCATATGAAGAACATCGATGTTTTATAAACCAACATCGATGTTATTTTACTTCTGTGAAAATGAGATGAAAACTGATCATTGAAGAACATCGATGTTTTAATTCACAACATCGATGTTATTTTGCTTCTGTGAAAAACGATTAAAACTGACCATTGAAGAACATCGATGTTTATCAATCCAACATCGATGTTTTGCTCATGTAAAAATATTTTCAAATGCAACGGTCATGAGAACATCGATGTTTAGGAATCCAACATCGATGTTCTGAGCCTTCTGCCAATTTCTGGAAAATTCTTTGAAGGCAGGAACATCGATGTTTAGATTACAACATCGATGTTTTTGAGCTACTGCCAACTTTTGCAAAAATGGTTGAAACCAAGAACATCGATGTTTGGGATTCCAACATCGATGTTATTTTGGCTCGGCAAAAACGATTTTAGAGTCGTCTTGAAAGAACATCGATGTTATAAATGGGAACATCGATGTTATGACTAATTTTAAAAGCAACGGTCATTATAACATCGATGTTATGGATTAAACTTTGATGTTATTTGCCTACTGCCAATTTTTGAAGAATTGTGCAAAGGCAGGAACATCGATGTTTAAATCCACAACATCGATGTTCATGGCTCGAAAAAATATTTTTATGCTTGGAAATATGTTATGTGATGCATGAGCAAAATTCATCTTATTTTGAGCCAATGTCCTAGAAGAGTTGAGTGTTATACCTTGTACAATTTATGAATCTAACTCTTCTTTCTTGGCTCTTCAATTCTTGTGCTCATTCACTTTGATCCTTTGCCCTTGATTTGGTTTCTTTGACTTGAGGATTGATTTGCCTTCATTTCAATTCATTTCTTTTTGCTTCCTAAATAGTTTGTCAATATCAAAACCTATAAGAAGCAAGGATACATTAGTTCCAACACAAATTATTCCCCTTGATTATCAAGCCGAATGATAAGGCCCAGAAGAAGCCCGAATGATCAAATGGCCAAAAGTAGGCCCAGTATGGGAGCCCAACTAGGTCCGGTCCAACGCCGTTTGCAGCCGTCTGCGGTGCAGAAGTAGGGATAAAGAAATGTTAGGGGACCTGTGGCGTGGGAAAGGGGAAATTACACCCAACGTCAGTCTGCGGCCATCCAAGAAGGAAAAACAAGGGCGAAAGAGACTTTTGAGCATAAGGAAGCCCGGGGCGGGGAAAAATGTGGGGTCAGTACACCAACATGACAGCTCATGGATGCCAATTACATCCAACCCCAATTTGCAGAGTGGCGAGGCAGAGTGTAGGACCGACATGACAGCTCATGGGATGCCAATTACGTCCAACCCCAACCTGCAGCCATCCAGGAAGGGAAAGCAAGAACAAAAGAGAATTTTTCGGCGAAAGGAAGCCCGTGGCGAGGCAGAACGTGGAGCCAATATGCTGACAAAATAGCTCGCAGCAGGCCCCACAAGTGGCGTTCCTACTACTATAAAAGCACAAGAGGGGAAATGCACCAAGACACACGAACACACACAAATATGCCCCTTTAACTTATTTTACTTTTATGTCATTTAATTTTATTTCTCGCACCCTTACCTCTTTACTTTTATGTCATTTATTTTAATCTCTCGTACCCTTAATTCTTTACATTTATCTCTCGTTACCTTTAGCTCTTTACCTTTATTTCTCGCTGCCTTAAACTCCTTTAAATTTTATCTCTCGTATCCCTAAACTCCTTTAAATTTATCTCTCGTTACCCCTATCTTTTCCTAACTCCTATCCTTCTATCTTGCTACCCTTTGTTGTTCTAAGTGTGTGCAGCTGCTTCCCCCTCTACTCAACGTGTATTAGCTGCCCACTGTGAACACCCAAATTTGACCCATGAAAATTCTATTAAATTAGATTTTAGACGTGTTTGAACCATAAGATTAATGAGAAGATTTAGTCTTGAGTTGAAACGCCCGTATCCAATTAAATAAAGTAAAATAATTACAAAAAAGGAATCTACCAAAACACCCTTGGAACCCAGGGATACAAAATTACCAAAATACCCTTAGAGACTGGGAACACATAACACAGTGCCTCGGCACACAAAATATTATCCATAAACTTATTAATACAGAGATGTCATAAAAGATAAGAATCAAGCCATAAGTCAAGCCCGACATATCCGCCGTAAGCAACATGATAAGTCCAAACCCGGCAAATCGCCAATAAAGGAGTAAACCAAATATGACATCTGAAAAAGAGTTCTTATGCAACGGAAGTTGAAATAACATAAAGTCATAAAGAATGAAAAACAATATGCACAATGGCTCTATATAGATCCAACCGGAAGAAGAAGCCAGCTACCTGCTGAGATATCTGCTTCTAAACTCCGAGTCGAAGAGTAAAGCCAACACGCTAACTAGGGTCTGAAAAACAACGGTGGCGATTATGTGAGTCGCCTAGTCAGTGAGCATTATAAGCCTAAGTGTACATGCAAGCGAAGTCATGCTCGTAGGGTGAGTAGGTCCACGAGCACAAGTATAGCATACAAGCAATAATCAAAACCACACACCAACAGATAGTCATCTCATGGTGTATTTGTTATTATTTTTATTAAGTTTCAGTGTGTTTTATTATTATTCCAGGCCCCTTACCGGTAACAAAAACTGACCACCAACGCGGCCAACACAACAACACAACGACCATCAGCCGACACCATCACAAAAACGAAAGAGGAAGAGGTTGCAGGCACTTAGTGAAAATCAATCCCTCACAGTCGGCATTAGACCTGAACCCAAGCTCATGACCAACCCGGCAATAGCTCCGCCTGAAACCAACCCCCGCGGAAACAATTCCGCACCCGAACCAACACAACAACAACTGCACACACACCCGTTGCCGAACCCGAATCCGAAACCCACAACATCAACGCACAACAACCGCACACATCAGCACACAAAGAGAACAAAGAAGACAACAAGGAGTAGAGAAGGTGCTTACCACGACGGCGACCGAGCTCAACTCCAGAACCCGAGACGTGCCCTTGGGTCTTCCGTCACAAGCCCTTCTCGAATGGCTTCTCTTCTGTGCAGGTGCGAATCGGGCGGCGAGAAAGGAAAAGATGAAGACAGGGTGCTGCGGCGACTTTAGGATTCTGCGGAGAAGAAGAGATGTTGATGGTGACAGCGATGAGAACGAACTAGAAGAAGAGTGTGAAGAAGTTGGGGAAGAGAAGAAAGAAAAAGAAAAACGGACCACCAATGAGGGAAAAGACCCAACCTTGAGCCGTTATTCCCACGATTTAAGGGGAGAGGTTTCGGGAGAAGATCGTGGGAAAGAGGAGAGGCAGCGGCGGGGAAAAGAGAAAAAGAAGAGAAAAGAAGAAAAAGAAAAGAAAAGGAAGGGGTTAGGGTTTTGACCCGCCTGGCCAAAACGACGTCGTCTCGTTTTGGCTGGGCGCGGTCAACCCGCCCTGGTTGGTCAACCTTTTTTTTTTTTCCTTTCTTTTCCTTTTTAACAAAACTACGTAGTTTCGACCCAAACTACATTAAACCCACGTTTTACCCCGAAACACGAACAACCTCCACTGAAACCCGATCAATGAATAAACCCACTTATAAATTAATATTTCCAAGGAATATAAATTAATTTCCTTAACCCAAAACTCGAAAATTCCTCGAGGGTAAAATCAGAATAAAATTTCGAAAATTTCATGAATAAAATTTTGAAAATCGGGGCGTTACAGCCCAATACTAGCTTGGCTCCAGAATAGAGTATTATTTTAATTTAATATTTCTAAAACACACATATTAAGGTGTACTTGTAATGACTCAGGTAAAATTTTCGTAATTTTATCGTGTCGTTCTAACCTTTACGGTGGAAATCAAATTTTTTACTGCTGTCAATCGGAATTTCAACCATTTGGAATTAACTTGAAGAATTTTCTACGATTAATCGACCAAAGGAATTTAATTTCGAGACTCACTCCAGGTTCCCGAGAAAATCTCTGCGGTTTATCGGCTATTTCTTTCCGATACCGAGACTTGTTCGACATCCCTAGTACTTATTTTATATAAATCTTTTCGTATTGTTTTCCTTTATGAAAGTTTTGATTGTTATTATTATTAATATTAGTATTAATATTACTATTACTATCATTATTATTATTACTATCATTATTATTATTATTATTATTTTTCTAAGATATTTATTTACCTATATTATAGTAATTTACTAATTAAAATTTATCATTTTCCCATTAAATGTGGTTTTGAAATTTATGTTTGAACTTTATTGATATTTATTAGTTTATAAATAGTTTTTAACAACTATATTTTATTTAAAAGTAAAAAATTATGTTTGTATATAAAACGCAAGCTCCATTATCGTTTTATCTAATACCACGCAGTTTTAGCCAAGCCAAAGCATAAAACACAAGTAAGGCTGCATTTTGACCAAGCAAGTAGATGCGATGACTGAACTTTTAGATGCTCGAAACGGCGTCGTTTTGTGTGTGCCCCGATTTGTCCCCCATCTTTTCTTCTCTTTTTCATGTTTTTATTTATTTTATTTTCTCCCTTCCTCCTCTTTTTTGCCTCACCCGGTCCTTGCCCCTCCCCTTGCTTTTCTTTCTTTTCTTTTCTCCCTTCATCTTCTTCCCCATCTGCTCTCTCTCCCTCTCTCTCTCAATCATCTCCCTCATCCCTCCTCTGCCCATCTCTTACGTCTCTGCTCTGTACTTCTCCTCTATCCTCTCCCCTCCACCACCAATCGATCCCTCTCTTTCTCTCTATGCCTCCACCGTCCGTTCTTCTCTCTCCCTAGATCTCCCGTGCGCCGGATTTGAGGAGCAAAGTTTAGAGTTCTCGTTGCCATCACCCTCTGCTCCTCGCTTCTCTGAACAATCCACCGCCGTTGCCCTGTGCATGGGCCGATGGTGTGACAAGCTCCGGCGAAGGGAGCAAGCACCAGAACTGATCGAACCAAGGGTTGAACAGATGGCATTAGAGACAGGGTCGAACAGACCCTCATCGCCACCATAGCGATTGCATGATTCGTGTGGGTTGATGGTGTGAAGTTTGCAGTGGGTACGAGTATTGGTTGTGGTTGTTTCCGGTGAGCTTGTTGGGTTGGTATTTCAGCAGTGAGCAGGTGATGTGATGATGATGGTGGGTTGTTGTTGTAGATTATGGCCGGATTTGGTTGGATTGGCCTCCGCAGTCGGCTGAGGAGTTGCTGTGTATCACGAGACGTCATACTGTTTGTGCAATACCTAGACGAAATCCGGCTAGAACCCAAGCGTTTTCCTGCGAGGCTCGGAATAATCTGGCTGAATAAAAAATAAAAATACAAACAAGGAATTGATTCATGGGTAGAATTAAAAAAATAAAAAATACAAACAAGTGAGTTTAATACAAACTCAGGCTACATTTTATCGCAAACTTGTTACATAGACTTATTTTTTTGAAAAATTAAGATTTACCTTTATGGTATAGTATTATATATAAATTACTTTTAAAATTCATAGCATAAGATATATTTAAGATAACATATAATTTTATATATAAATTACTATAAAATAACCAATTGAGGTTGGTTCAAGTGGTAAGCGACTTGTTTCGCTTAAGCCAGGTCTCGGGTTCGAGTCCTCGTGTACGCAAAAAATCTCATTTGGGGGACTCACCCACCAGTGCCTTTGATGTCCTTAAAGGTATAGCATAAAATATATTTAAGATAACATATTTTTTTTGTTTTTGTCGAATTTAAGATAACATATCAATCTATATAATGAAAAAGGTGGTAAATTGCTGTCAATAAAACTCGTCCATATGGATAAGGTACAAGGGTTTATCAGTTTAATTAGGAATTTCATGTTTTCATATTTGGGCATAGAAACGCAAAAAGAAAGAAATGATGTACTATTTTATAATTTAACCCTTTTTGAGTATCAAATTGTAACTTAGCCTTAACTAACCCACACGTGTTACAAATGTGTTTGTCCACGAAGGTAATGTTACCCGAGATTGTCTCCAGGTTATCATAGCAATGCCCAATGGCAATTAAATGAAACCCTGTATTATTTATAAAACGTGCAAGTCAAAATGCCCAAAGATGAACTGACAGCCATAACTGGTATATAATACAGCCATGTATATGGAACGCATCATCATAGACCCTCGGTTCCATATGCCATACAAACTGCCTTCTTTTCAAACCTTTGTTATACCCAGTGAGATTGTTCTCAACAATGCAATTTCTCGTTGGTTGATAATGACGGAGAACTTAATAGCTCCCAGTCCAAGACATTAGCTAATGGAAGGTAGTAACATTTGGAAATTATGACAGGAACGCAACCAGAATTGATAGAATCACTCAATCTAGCCGTGTTCACCTCATGATCTTTCACATGCGGTGCAGGCAATACTTGCTATCCTTAAAACCTTCTTCGTAGGAGAATGTTGAACTCCATGTAAATTTGTCCATTTCGCAATGATTCCCAAACTTGCGAACTTGGGCATTTTGGACCCGTACAGTGAAAAAGACAAGCCTATGCCTGCAGTGGCCAATGTGACGGACAAAAAAATCAATAAATTCTCCACTACAAACTAACTTTGAAGGATACTAAAAATGCAACTTAATATCAAAACTTGGATAAGTTATTTTTCAAGTGATTCCTGAGATGTGGGGGATTTAGGGCCGTCTGGTGAGAGCTGGGCCAAATTTGAGGGTAAACCAACATCTTTGTGAGCAAGGCAAAACCTTTGGAAATAACTAGAAGAGTAGGTAACTTGAAATTAGGATGGTATTGTTTTGCAGCCAATGGTGCACAAAAATGAAGGAGGGAAGAACCACCGCAAATATAGAAGCACAAGCACCCTTCTTGACTTTGTATTCTTCTTTTTATGTTCTTGTTACTCATCTCTCTTGTTATCCTCATAGAAGCACAAGAATAGTCCAGTTTTCAATGTCCAAAGAAGAGGTGGCTCACACGGATGCTATTGTTGCTGCCTTGAAAGCACAAGAATACTAAACTAGGCCAGTTTTCAATGTCCAAATACATTGTTGCTGCCTCAGAGATGTTGGTTGAGAGGGATTGATACGAGTTTAGGGATGTCATGCAACTTGTTTTTAACTTCTAAAAGAGTACTAAACAAGTTTTTAGGCTTAGCCAGATAAGAAAGAACCACTCCCATGGCAAACGACAAGTGGATGAGGCTGTGCCAATGGTGGGGAGCATTGTGGTGTTTGCCCCAAGACTTGAAATGTATGTTTATTCAATGGTCCGCTTTATCTGGTTAGACTTAGTTGATGAGATGGATGGATGATGTATATAATTGTCTTACATCATAATAAATTTTAATTTTTACATCATTGGGCAAAGGTATCATGATCTTTAAAATATCATGACAATTTAACCTTAATATAATCTTTCTCACAAGTTTTTCTTTATATATATATATATATATATGAATTGTAAATGAATAATATACTCATCCTAGCCAGAAAGTAATTATTGAGATATATTATAAGCATTTTGAATGGGAAGTCTTGGAATAATAGAGAAAAAAATCAACACTAATAATGAGCCAAAGCTCAAACCAAACTTAGAGAAAAAAATCAACACTAATAATGAGCCACAGCTCAAACCAAACTTAGAGAAAAAAATCAACACTAATAATGAGCCACAGCTCAAACCAAACTTAGAGAAAAAAATCAACACTAATAATGAGCCACAGCTCAAAACAATTAATAGAATTAGTTTGAATTAGTTTGAATTAGTATTATTAGTATTAGTATTAGTATTTGAGTTAGTATTTGAATTATTATTTTTTATGTAATTAAATTAAACTATATAAATTATTAGAATTGTTATTTTTGTAATTAAATTAATTGTAAAAATTATTTAATTTAATTAAATTTAATTGTATAAAATATTTAATATATTTATAAAAATTGAAACAAAATTTTAAATATAAGAAATTAACTTTTGTTATTATTATTATTATTATTTTTATATCATGCATGCAGCAGTAATGAATGAGGGAAGAAAGAGGCAGGAAAAGAAGAGAAGGATTTTGTAAGCGGTGACAGCCAACAAATTAACACATCCGACTTAAAATAATTAAAAATAAGAAAAAAAACAATTTTGTCCAGAAAGAAGCAAAAGAAGTTTTAAACACACAGTTTAAGAAGATGTAAAGAAAAGACAAAATAGTTAAAAATCAATAAACTTTTTCATCCTTCAAACGGAGGTCATGACGACCTAAGTGGGGGATATGGTTGTATTGGAGTTGTAAACCACTTGTGCTAGGATTTCAACAACCTATATATGGTCCGAATTTATCTTGAATTGTATATTATTTGATTTTAGGAAAAAAAAATAATAATGATGCAAGTTATTAACACACGTTAATTACTTACTATTTATATTTCTTTCCGACGAAAAAAAAACTATTTATATTTCAGGAAAATATCTAATAATAAAAACAAGGATGCATTCTTATAGAATGAAGGAGGAAAAAGGGATGCGTACATTAGATTAATTATAATTCTGGTGGAGAAAAGATTAAAAAAAGGGATCGTACAATAAATTGATTCATTCTGGTGGAGTAAAGATTAAGAATAAGCAATCGTACATTAAATTGGTTCCTGTGAGTCCATTCTATGAAAAAACAAAAAAGAAAGTTTTAGCCGTCATTGGCCGTCCCTATATCTATATAGAGTCCCAAATATGGTGATGACACCTGTCAATTTTGGTGCTGACATGTAGCATCCCCACTACAATTTGTGGGTTATTGTTGACATTAATGTTAAGGGTCTTCATATCCAATACATGACTTAGTTACAAAATGTTTTTGCTTGCCATTTATGATAGTAAGTGGAAAATGTCTTCTGAATTGCCTAATAGCTTTAAGTTCATTCCTTTGAAACGGAAACTACAACATTCATGTAATTATGCTGGGAAATGGAGAGTCTATTGCCATTAACTTTATTGAATATCATTCATGAACTAAGCCGTAGAATGCCTTGCGACTTCTGCCATCCATCCTGCTATAAATTGACGACGTCCATGATTTGAGGTGTTGGAGTCGCGTCACCTTCGTACGTGCGTGTTTGTTGTTGGTTTCTTGCAGAGGGATCCTGTTTGTGATTGTATATGAATGTGTTATAATTTTGTTTTGCCAATTGATACTGTAACGAACTTGATTTGATTGTTTGCTCACCTGCATGTGATCTATATTTGTGAAGGTGGTGGAGACCTGGGAGATTTTCTTGAACTGTAACTGTTATTGCCAGTAGAGCCAAAAATAGGTAAGCCAATACAATTTCTTATCAAATTGTAATGATGCTGTTGTGATTGTTTGTGTTATAATTTTGTTTTGCCAATTGATATTGTAACGAATTTGATGTGATTGTTTGCTTACCTGCATGTGATCTCTATTTGTGAAGGTGGTGGATACCTGGGAGCTTTTCTTGAACTGTAACTGTTATTGCCAACAGATCCGAAATAGGTAAGCCAGTACAATTTCTTATCAATTTGTAATGATTTGCTGCTAATGTTTGTATAATCGTGTTCAGTTTGAGAATGTAATGAGTCTTATGTGATGTTGTTGTATTTGATTGCTCACCTGTATCTGATGGTTCTTTGTGAAGGAGGAAGAACGCCTGCTTTCGTCGTGAACAGATCTCTTAAGTCCTGTTACATGCAACAGAAGCAAGTAAAGTAAGATCCATATTTTATAAATCTTGGATGATGGTGTCGTGTTTTTTGCTTGCTGTTCCGTCTGTCCGATGTTGTCAGGATGCGACCGTTGTTTGTTTCACGGCCTGAGAATGACTCTTTTTGTGTTGCTGTTGTTCTGCCATCTGAAAATGCAGGGTGTTTTGGTAAAGAGGAAGAACCCTATAAGGATCTGGGCAAGGTATGTAAGTAGTATTGGATGAAGATTTTCTGTGGCCCTCAATATTGTTCTGTGTTTGTTTAAGTCTCTGCTGCCCTGGAATTGTTGAATTTGGTTTTCCTTTTGGTTGATACCCTATAAGGATCTGGGCAAGGTATGTAAGTAGTATTGGACGAACATTTTCTGTGGCCCTCAATATCGGTCTGTGTTGGGTCAAGTGTCTGTTGCCCCCGAATTGCTGATTTTGGTGTTTCTTTTGGTTGATCTGTGTAAACTCTCACTTGGAAGTGTTATGGTATCTGCTCCCGCCTTCATATGTCTTTGATTTTGGCAGCAGGAATATTTCACAGTGCCATGGCTACCAACATGCTCAACGAGCTGTCCCCTGACAAGGAAACATGGAAAATCGAAGTAAGAGTAGTAAGGTTATGGGAGTCAGTGAACCACAGAATGCAGGATGAAGTAATCAGCCTAGATTTTATCATGTGTGATGAAGAGGTACTGTAATCTATCCAAATAGAATTTGTATGTACATCAAATGATTTAACTGTCTACCAAATTTGTTTTTGATTTCTGACACCTACTTTATGTTTAGAGTACCATGATGCACGACATGGTCACCAAGAGGCAAGTGGAGCGTTTCTGTGGGAAGTTGGAAGAGGGTAAAGCATATCGTTTCAGTAAATTCAGAGTCCTAATGGAAACAAGCCAGTACAGACCAGTCACGCATGGAATGAAGTTGCAATTCCTGGCCTTTACTAGGGTGGAGAACATAGACTGTGGACTCGAGCGTATCCCACTTCATATGTTCCAATTTGTTGAACCGGCTTTGTTATTTGAGAGATGTAACACTACAACCTTCCTATCGGGTAATTTTGTGTATCCTGATTTCTTAATAAAAGTACTGTGTACCTGTTATTATTAGTAGCTATCGAGCACTATGAGTTCCATACCCTTCTATTGCAGATATACTCGGCATGCTCACAACTATTGGTCCATTGGAACCAGTTGAGACCCGAAGGGGAAGATTGCAAAAGCGCAACGTAGAGGTTTCCTTATCAGGGTATATTGCTAGACCTTCTACCTACGCTTCGATTGGCGTGTCTAACTGATTGTAATACTGCAGACATTACCATGCTGAGAACATGATTCCTCTTTTGCAGTGGACACAAGTACCAGGTTACATACTTACATTATGGGGGAAGCAAGCAGAACAGATTTCGGAGGAGTTAATCCACAGTCATGAAGGGCACTTGGTTTTGGCATTGACTTCGTTGCTAAGCAAGATGTACTTAAGTGTGTGTTGTGGTAACCTAAACATATAGTGTTATGTGTATAGTTTGAAACTTACTGGAATGGTGCAACTATGACATGTGATGCAGGAGAAAATATCCTTTCCTCAACGAACACTACCAAGGTGTATCTTAATCCAGACATACCTGAAGTGAAGCAGCTTTTAGAGAGGTACTATACTTGCCTTAGTAGATATTTGTAATGTGACAATGCATCAAAATTTACTTCTGTACTCTCTTATAGTTGTCCTGAAGAAGCAGCTTTGTCGTTGGTTCAAGCACAAAGCTCGAGTGGAACTTCTGTTGAGGCGCAGAAGTCTGAAAACCGAAAGAGGATTTCAGAAATACTGGAAATGGAGAAAGCTGACTATGATGAAGAGGACGTCAAAGATATCAGGGTTACCTTGGAAGGCAAGATCAAGGGGTACACGACCGGTATGGGTGGTGTTATTTTGCCTGTCCCAACTGTTGGAAGAAAATAGACCATGATGATCCTGGAAAACTTTGTGGTTCATGTACATCAAAGTGGTCTATCCCAGCTGTTAGGTAAGCTACTGTTGCTATATCCTATGCACCGTATTAATTTGTCAGAATTATATTGACAGACAAGTTTGCTTCTGTAATTAGATATAAGGTGGAGGTTATGGTGGCAGACGAAACTGGAGAGCTCACACTAACCTTATTTGACCGGGAGGTTGAGCGCCTCATAAGGCTGAGTGCTGCTGAATTGATGGACCGCATAGATGGGGAGATCCATAAGCTTCCATTACAATTACAGACTATGCATGAGAGAGAGATGGTTTTCCAGATTAGAATAACCCCTTACAACAGGAAATATGGATGGCAATACCTCACTGTTTCGAAAATATTCTTAGAGGATGAAATGCAGGTATGTGGTCCATGTTTTTTGCGAATAAAAAAAGTGCTGGCTTCCATTATAGAACCGTGGGTGACTGAACTATCATCAACATTGATGCAGGCCACAGATAGACCATTAGTGTCCCACCATGTGAAAGTTGAGCACGAGGATATTGTAGGAGGAAGCCTCAGTTATCCTGCATCGCAAGAATCTGTCAGCAGCAAAAGGCAGAAAATATGACATGAAGAGTATAGGATCCCTGATTAAACAACTTAATGATTACAGTTTAGAGTTGAACATTGAAGTTAATCTTTTGATATTGCGACAAACAGTCTTTTTTGAATACGGAACCCTTTACACGTATATCTATGAAATAATTTGTTTATTATGTTGATTTGGTTGTAGCTAATGTCACATTGAACTTTGCAGTGGTAGAAACGTTCTTACAATTATGTGTTTTATAACATTGAAGATGTAATGTCCCAGTACTGTGTCCTGTACCTTGACTGTTCAGCATGCTATAGGATCTGGAACTGAAATTATATTCCATGCTTTGTAGTGATATGTACAGTTCTGGTGAATGTCAAATACGTTTAATACATGAAGGGTTGATTTTAGTCCTGAATTATGTGTAATATAAACAAGGAAATGGTTATGGCAGATGTAACTGTATAACTTTGCGATCTTAGAAACAATCTTGCCATTTATGACATATGTATGATGGATACCGTGGAAATCAGACCGTCACCAAAAGAAGTGTAATATATTGTCCTGAATGTTATATAATTTTAGGTTTTGATTATGAAAATGTATTCCATTTTTTGTAATGGTAAAAACAACTTTGCTAACTGCGAAATTCCTATCATATATGAAGTGTTGTTTTTAATTATACATTCAGTGAAACTTGATCACACTACAACAGTGCAATGTACTGGCCTAGATGAATGTATTAACAAATGCGTAATGAACTGGATGAGTGTAACAAAACAGTATTCAGACTTGGACGACATGGAAGTTAATATTGAACAGTACACCAAACTTAGGGTTTGCAACGATTATCAGACCCAGAATAGATGTTAACTTTCTCAAACATAAAAGCCCACCATAAAAAGAACACCACTCCTGGTGGTTTCTAAAATGTTATTCCTGATTTTGAACATCTACACCCAATGGCTTAATGTATTATCTGCCAGAGTATTGATTTAGTCTACCTTCGAAATGTACAGTGGAGAAAATAAAGAGTGCGAAGAAGAGACAAAATGTACCTTATTTCCAAGAAGTGCAATACTGTTTCTGGAGTATTGCTTGGAGCACTGACATCATAATCAACAATTGAGTCAGTAATTGGATATTTTTTTAGTGTGGGTGAAAACTATAATGCTATTGTGCATTAAACACCAAGAAGTAAACATCCTTGATTACAATAACAAATGATTTTTCAACAAATACCGTTTCAACCTCGACCCCACTAATTGAGACAATAATTGGACATTTTGTGCGTCGAGTAAGAAAAGTGTTTGCTTTCGTACATTAAACTCCATGGAGTAAACATACTTGATTACAATCACAAATGAAAGGTCATAACTGCCTTACATGGTAGGTGAATACATGTAGTCTTGGCAGTTTCAGAGAATACCCATGGTGCTAATAGTATTGAAGTGGTAAACCAACAGGCGGGAATTCTGGCCATGTCAGCTGTATTATAAATAGCAAAGCAGCAGTGTTGTGTTTGATAGTACATTCAAACTCTGGAATAGGCCCATACCTGATCCGCAATTTGAAAGTTGACATATTATTACCAAGAATGGATACTTGCAGGCAGACCTGCTGTGCGAAGAGGTCTAGGGTTGCTGTCTGTGATGGATTGCCAAATCCTAGGGAGAATCATTTTGAGAGACTTCCAGAAGTAATCCTCATGCAAATCATCTGCTTGGCTGTTGCTACCTGTGACAGAAGTTTTGGAGGCGGGAATTCTGGCCATGTCAGCTGTATTATAAATAGCAAAGCAGCAGTGTTGTGTTTGATAGTACATTCAAACTCTGGAATAGGCCCATACCTGATCCGCAATTTGAAAGTTGACATATTATTACCAAGAATGGATACTTGCAGGCAGACCTGCTGTGCGAAGAGGTCTAGGGTTGCTGTCTGTCATGGATTGCCAAATCCTAGGGAGAATCATTTTGAGAGACTTCCAGAAGTAATCCTCATGCAAATCATCTGCTTGGCTGTTGCTACCTGTGACAAAAGTTTTGGTACAATACGGCAGACGTATGTTTACTCTTTCAAGTATTAGTGTAACTATTCCTTGCTTGAACTCTGTATCTCAATTTTTTAAAAAATATTGTACAGCAATAATATCTTACATATCCAATCTCTCGAATGTGCTACAGCTGTAAGAAGTTTGGTGAATTATGCTTGGACGAAGAGGTGTTGCAGAAACTATGCGTAGGTACTCTGTGCAAGAGAGTGCCAACATTAGTGTCAAGTCCTTCTGGCGTGAAGTTTCTCTACAAACTACATGATATAGGCTGGCTCAGTGCATCTCTAATGTTGGGGGTCCATTTCTTCTTCAATGGAAATCAGAAAACGAAAGGAATCCGTCTACTTAAATATGCTTCGTCAACAGATGCGTACTATTACTTCAGACATTATGTCTATGCAATTGCGAAATTGACGATTAGAGATAGCAGTGGATACCAAGTTTTGGTTAATCTTTACCAGGAAGGTATTGAAGGAAAAAGGTTAGGTAGGAAGTCCAGATTCCTTTTACAGGAAATGATTGGGCGCAACCCGTTGCCTACATTGAAGTTCAAAAGGTCATGCCAAATGAGTGGAGCCAATCATTGGAATCATACCTCCTGGGATGATTGTGATGGGGTGAAAGAAGATTATATAAGCTGTATTAGATGTTCTCTAGGAATTGAATTCTACAAATGGCGTAATGTGATGAGATAAACTACTATGGCAAGCGGCCCAAAAAGCATTATGTAATTGGCAGGGAATAAAAAATCATACTTTTCTTGAAAGACATATGGTTAATACAAGGAAGAACTATTCTGTAGTCTTCAGCACTCACATGGTGTGTAACGTTATGTGTTCACTTTACTGCAGCCATAAAAATATGGTAGTGGAAGATTGAAAGACGCAAACATAACCTCCTCCTGATAAGCTTGCTCTGTATACGTGGGTTTGCCTTCATCATGATCTACAATAATAAAGTCATTAATGTCATTGATAATGCAACATTAAGGCATTGAACAAACATAAAACAAGCAACAGAGTGAAGTAACAATCATAGTATTAATGACTGCCACCATTAAAAACAAGCATAAGCGAGGGTGAATGGCGTTACATTGTAGGTTCAAAATACATGTTGAAGCAATTATATGGCGTCAGACAACCTCTGCAGCCAAACTAAATGTATGAACAGTTACAAGATCATTTGTGCCCTTAGAGTAATAATGTGCAAAACAAGCAGATGAAAAGTCTGTGTATGTTAGAACGTATTATAAATAGACTGTGTGCTTCATTCCTACAAGCTGCACTTCTAAAACCAGAAAGAATTCAGACTTCAAACCCCACAATTGCTGTTTTACATCTGTGAGAAATTATGAGCGCTTCCATCGATGCCTATACTATGAAGAGAAGAAGAATGGATGTTCAGAAGCAGAAATAAGCTCAATTGTCAACCATTTTGACAGGCTCCCCCAATGAATACTGTTGCAAATAATTTTGCTAGCAGCAGCGGGTTGTGATAAAAGTTTTGGTGCAATAAGGCAAAGGTATGATAAAACGTCCTTGGAAAATGTGTTATATGATTGTAATCTCGAAGTTAATACATGTGAAACCTGCAATGACAAATGATTTTGTATGTTGAACTGCAATTGCAAGAGGTTTGATGAAATATGTCTTGATAAAAAGGTTTTGGACCAGCTTCATATAGACACCCTATGCAGGAGAGTTCCAAAGTTGCTGACGAACCCTTTCGGTGTCAAGTTTTTATACAAACTTAGTAATTTAGGTTGGTTGAATGCTATTCTAATGCTTGGAATCCATTTCTTCTTCAATGTAAACGACAAATCAACAGGTCTATGTCTCCTGAAGAATTCGACAGCGGCACCTACTTACTTTTACTTCAGAAACTATGCCTATGCTATTGCCCGTTTAACCATAAGGGATAAAGGTGGCTTCCAGCCTCTGATCAACCTTTACCTACAGGGTATTGATGGTAAATGGTTAGGAAGTGCAGGTACCTTCTACAAGAAATGATCCAACACAAGCCTTTGCCTACTTTGACATTAAACAGGTTATGTGAAATGAGTGGGTTCAATCATTGGGATCACAGTTCCTGGGAGGATTGTGATGAACAGAAAGAGGACCTTATAAGCTGTTTAAGATGTTCTATTGGTATAGAATTGTACAAGCTTCGGAATGTAATGGAATGAAATAACTGTAAGGCCAATAACAATGTAACCTCTGTTCGCAAGGTCTGTAATTCTAATAGAACATCACGGTATCTTTTTCTGACATTGTCTGATTTGTGGTTGTCTGTTCGCACTGCAAACTATGCATTTCCTTATCCAAAACATGGCTATGTAAAATGTTCTAGGATATTCTTTAAGGGTATGCACTATCTACAAATTCATTGTCAAACAGATACAATGATATTCAACAATGCCTTCCTAAAACGACCAAGGTCTTAGTGGTTAATTCGCATATAGATTCAGATTGTGTTTTGTATGCGTTTCCCCACTTATATCCCTTCTCATGCATATGGCAAACAGTACAGTTCGGAAGCTGATGCATTATCATGATGAAACATTAAACTGCAAAACCCATGTTTTATATATGATTACATATGCATTGAAAGAACATAAGCTGAGAATACTATACGGTGCTTATGCATATCATTAGCCTTTCATTATATGAGTTAATAGAGATATTAACTCAGGGATGTAATTGTTACGTCCTAATAAACAACCAAAACAATGGTGGAATCGGAACAGACCGTCAGCTGCCAATACAGCTGACGTTAACAACTATTAATTAACAATAAAGCTGGGGAAAACGATTAAACAAGTTTTGAATGATAGGTAAACAAAAAGTTGAAGCCATTATTACCTTGGTTTGTTAGATCACCGAACAAGCATTATAAAACCAGTGTATCACATAGTTTAACCTGCACGATAAAAAACAAACTGTGTAGTCGTTAAGGGAACCAAAGCACCTAGAACTCAATCTATTTAATCTTTCCCAGATTGCAATACCAACAACAGAAGAAGCATTACAACAGTATATGGTGGACACCAAGAAACAAAGGG
Organism: Turnera subulata; assembly: GCA_028386065.3. Lineage (NCBI taxonomy): Eukaryota > Viridiplantae > Streptophyta > Magnoliopsida > Malpighiales > Passifloraceae > Turnera > Turnera subulata. Next base: position 167,218 of record JAKUCV010001220.1, on the reverse strand, counting down.
GTGAAGCTTAACTGAAGGTTAGTTGCGAATAACCATTGTTTATCCGTTCTTATAATTATGATAACTTCGCACTTTTTTGTGGAATCAAAATATTTATTATATTTCTGCAATATCTTTGATTGAATAGAAACAAATACCTGCATAGTATTCTGCACAGCATGATAACCAAAATCAGTTGCGAACAAACCTTTTATATCCATACCTTAAATTTCTGATTGCTTTGCACCCATTTGTGAAGTCAACATATTTGTTCTATTACTGCAATACCTTTGACGGAGTAGAAACGAATACCTGCGTAGTGTTCTACATAGCACGATATGCAACCAACAATATTGTAAAAACTGTAATTTTGGATACGAAAAGCAACATTATGGAACTAATAATAAACTGATTCTTCCACACCCAAATACCTTCCAATACCCACCGTTACTGATAATGTCCTGAATGGCTTTGTAATCTGACGGGTAGTTAGAAAATGCAGTAGTTGATAGGGAAGACGTTGGATCTAGAAGGTATCCAGGGTTTGACTAACACTCACCCCTAGAAACTATACTGAATCCTCAAACACTGGCCGGCTGAAACCTCCGACACCGTGCTACCGACAATACCCAATACTGACGAATGTTTGCCACCACCACCAGTTGGAAACTGGGACTTCAATCGGCAACCGACAACATGTGTTCCGGCAGTAATCAACATTCAGCCTATCGTAAACCACGAAAACTGTTTAAGCACAACCTGTAAGAGACCGTCTCTGACCGAAAAAATGCGACAATGAAATATTTTGAACCAAATTGATACCAGTTATGTTTTTCAATACCGAACCTGCTACAACCCACAGTGAGAAGATTTTGACTTAACCCTGTAAAGTGAACGACCCCCCGTTTGAAAAAAGCGGAAAAATTGACGTCCATTTTGTTTTTTGGTTGTTTGCCGGAATTATAATTGCAACCATTTGTCTTTACACAGTATTGTTTTAAAATATAATCCGGTAACTATAACTAAACTGAATATTGTATGATTATTAATGATGCTGGCATAAAATGATTTTGCTTGATGCAGATTTGTAGCGGACATTCCTGGAGGCAATAAAATAACGTCCAACAGTTTTGAAGTCATGGAATATATACCTGGTACGATTTATTTAAATACAATTCATTTGATGTAGAGATATGAGCAATTCATGCAATCGAACAATATATTATCAAACAAATAATTTTTAGCTCCATGATGACAGATCGATATAAAGTAATTACCGAGAATAATAGGTATTACAGGAAAAAGAAAATGGAAGAAAAACGGGCAAGATCAGTAAGTATGTATTCTTAAAATAACTTTTTATAGAATTTAAAAAGCTAAATATGTTTAAGAAGAAGTTGGAAATATCATGACTTAAACTATGTCCCTACACGTTCAGGGGCCAATATTGGAGGAAGCATATCAATCATGACGCCTCGAAATCTTATCACAAGCCCGAAAAACTACGGCTTCACCTGATCTGGACAGACATAATGATTATATTCCTTATCAAACGCTTTGATTGTGCATGAAGAAATGTCCCTTCCCAATTGCCACGTCCATCCAAAGTAATTGGGCAGTTAAATGTCAAACACAACAAATTAATACCCCCACCACAATAGGGTAAAAACAGACTCTGATTATGGCTATAAATAACGTGCATACGTACCTTTCTCTTCACAAACAATATCTTCTTCCAATAGACTCTGCAGTCGAGGAGCTGAGGAGGGAAAAGAAGGACCTCAAGGAACTGTGCAGGAAGATGTTAGAATAGATAGATGACTGGGAGAAAGCCATGGACAGGCAGGACCGGCTGGTGGAGACATGGATGGACATAGCAAACCAGTACAAGAATATTTGGCTTGAAAAATCCAAAGAGGTCTCAAAGCTCCGCCAAGACAAAATCCTGGAGGGATTGAAGAGGACCCCGACATAAAAAAGGAAATACTTTGCTTAATGATTGTATTTTCAGCTTTCTATGTGCCTGTATTCTGAATCCTTCCTAATAAACCTTTTTTTTTTTTGTTCGCTCTGTAAAACAAAGGATTAAATTTGATTTTCCAATTGCTAGCTATCATCTAAGAAAACAGAGATATGACATGACAATTATATTTAAAAGAAAGTTACTCAAACAAGGTTAATTCTGATTGAAAAATTAGATAGCATCCTGATCAGCTTAATGTCCCGGCGGAAATAATGGATGGCAAACAATCGGATGGTATGAAAGTATGTATTATAAAAGTTTCAAAAAGGGAATAAGAATCTCAACGATCCGACTTTAAAATACATATATCAGACCAGCACTATAACATACTGAAAATGATATGACAAGCCCTACAAACCAATGTTGTTGAAGACATATTAACCATTCTAAATTAGAGAGCACATTGATCATCTTAATATCCCAAAGGAAATAATGGATGGCAAATAAACAAATGGTATGAAAGTATGAATTATAAAAGTTTTGAAAAAGGGAATAAGAAACTCAACAATCTGTCTTAAGAACACCAGCGTTTGCAAACCAATGTAAATATGATTGAATCGTCATGAATCATATTCCATAATGAATACATACATCAGACCAGCACTACAACATACTGAATACGATATGGCAAGGTCTACAAATCAATGTTGTTGAAGACATATTAACCTTGGAAACCCAACATACTCACAACAGAAAGTAAAGTAAGGCCCAAAAACAAACCACAACCCGAATTTCCAAAATCGTATTTAGAAAGCCCTTTTAGGAAAGTACAAATTCACCAAGTCAAAACACTTTGATTAAAGTTAACAAGCACACATGGAAGGTAAACACAACGGAATAAAAGGAAATATATATAGAAAAATACAAAGCCCAACCCAACAGGACACAGATATAGAAAAAATCAATCATTAGAGGCCCAACTAACTGCCGTAAGTTTACCTGACAGTTACACAATGCTGTGTGTTTTAGGTTAAACCTTTGAGATAGATGTCGATCAGATTGCCTTCACAGAGCAGTTTACCTAGACAATTACGCAAGGATCAATGCACACAGTTATTATGAGGAGACCCAACAGACACCCAAAATCCTATATATAGAGAGTACAACTTAAAGGGGGAAAATATCACAGTAAAAACCTACCATCAAACAACAACCAATTCCAATCACAGATGGCCAGTCCAAATCCCTCTGACTACGGCCCCATCTTTGGGGATGTAATAGCAGCCCAACAAGACCACAAGGAGAAACTGGAAGCCTTATGCGGCCGGATGATGAAAGAGATAGACAGGTTGAAGGTGCTGATGAAAAAGCATGAAAAAATGCCGGACTCCTGGAAGGCGGTAACCGAGGAGTACCGTGATCTGTGGATGGCAGAAGCCAAGAACAACAACACCCTGATGAAAGAAAACATCCGCCTCAAGGAGACAATATTGAAGATGTAACAATGTTTCGAAGTTAGAGAGCGTTGTTTTCAATTTGTTTCCAGAATGTTTATCACCTGTCCCCTCCCCCTACATCAATAAAATAATCGCTTTCTTTCATGAATAAATCAAATGCGGAAATAGTTGTATCCACAACAGCCACACATGTAGCGCTGTTACACTATAAAAAATAATTAAAAAAAAAAGACAGCCCAATGATGTCTTTAAAAGTAAAAAACCACCAAGAATCTTCAATGATACACTGTATGTATAACATCAAACGAGGGTGAAAGCGGGATAGAGAATAGGTGAATCAAACAGACAGACCGTTCACGAAAACAGTGGCAATCAAAACGAGACCTGAGACTTCAAATCACTGAAATCTAACACTAAAGACGAATCCGTAATACTTCTTACGCACCATAGTGCCATCAAGGAATGAACTCGACCCCACACGCTGCACTACTGCGGCCAACCTGCACAAAACAACAACATGCAGGAAATAAACAAACAAATTCGAAAAGATAACAAAGAGCATAACAATAGAAGCGAAATTGATTTGGGATTAGGGCTTATCGGAGATAAGGAATCCCGAAAGCCCAGTCAAAAACCAGCAGCTGAAAACATCACATATGCATCATCGTCGATCTTAGTACCAATACGACATGTATCACAGGAGGTTAAACGGAACAGCATCCATAACCAGAATTGATTAGTTAGAATACGTGTTTAAAAACCCCCAAAAATTAGGGCAAGTGTTTGGAACTGGGAAAAACGGATTGTCACGTAAAAATAGCGAAAACAGCTGGAAACTGCAACCGCTATTGCGAATTCCAGTACCGATGATGAAGCCGAACACAAACGAAACATAATCGGAAGCAGAGAAATGTGACTCCAAAACCAGTAGGATGTAAGCAAAAAGGGAATAACATTCGCGAAATGGAAAATGTGTCCGAAATGGACCATACTATTTCCAGCCCAACATAATGGCCAACTGTGCACTTTTAAACCCACCTTGAAAGTTATACCAGTTAATACAGTGAAAACACCAGGCCCAAATTCAACCAGCACCCGTGTGTAACACTGATAATCACATTCCATTTCTCCTAAATTAATTAATTTCCTTTATCCAATAGCCTAAAGTTTCTATGACATTAAAAAAACAAAAATGTTTTATAAGAAATATATTTAACAATAAAGTGAAGCACTTAATTGACCAGTCTTCCACTTTACGAATGAGTCAAAAATGTTCGTAAATAATAATAACAAAACAAAGAAGATAAACATGTAAATAAATGATTTCCAACTTTTTTATCTGAAATTGGAACATTACGTATTACCGGTAGTCAAAAAAGAACATATATTAATCGGTATATTACAATTACAATCTAAGGGAGATCAATGAATGCATAACAATTTACGTACAATTAGGTTGGCCTTCATCTTGAATAACAGGTTTCCTATACATGTTCATAAAAAATCTGAATTTCAGAGTACTGGAATCGGCAATAATCACAAACAATAATAATTCATTTGCCAAAATTGATGTATTCGTTTTGACCTTTCATGTTTTTCACCCTTTATTTTTAAAATTGTCACCTGTTTAACAATAATTAATTCCAAATTAGAAACGTATGATTTACAAAACAAAATAAGAAGAAAAAAACTGGAACCCAATACTTGATTCCCAACAAAGTCCCTCATTGTTCGGCCCAATAAACATATCACAGACTTGAATTAATCATCAAACCCAATGATACCCTGACCCAGCCTAATTCCGTATCCACCTTCCAGCCTAGGTCTACTGGCGAGAATATCCACATAACCTGCATTGCAATAGAACAGTAAAGTAAGCACAAGATGCAACTAAGACGGAATTCCTTCCGCGGCACCAAATGAAAGGGCGAATTATCCGTATTCCAGTATTGAGATGGGTGCTGGCAACGGTACCCGTGCAAACCGTTGCAAGAAAACGAGGGGAATTAATGTTTTTTTATCAGCCCAAAAAAAGTCCAACCATAAATGGTAATCAAGATAAGAAACTAACCTACGCATGTTCTGCTAAGAAGCCTAAATAATCACCAAAGATCTCTTCTACAGAAACTTTTATTCATTTCTCCTCAAAACCCTAGAAAAACCCTCAACAACTACAGCTCCATCCGTTTTGGACGGGCGTAATAAAACGCTCATTCCCCACCGTCACGACCAACCAAATTAATAAGGCAGTTTAACGTCAACCAGTACAAATTAATAACCACACTGCATAGGGGGGAAAACGGGTTTTGAGTATGACTATAAATACCATGCACGCAACCTGGCTGTCCACTACCAAAATCTTTCACTATCCCAGCACCCAATCGTTCACAACAAAACCTGATTAATGGCCAGCAACCAAAACCATGGGAACACTCCTTCAAAGGATCAAGAAATGGCAGAGCTTAGGAAGAAAAATGAGTCACTTGATGAGATGTGCGAACAGATGTTCGTGGTAATTGCACAGTCCGAGGAAATAATTAAAAGGCAGGACCGACTGGTGGAGGAATTGACCGACAGAGCAGATGAATTCCGCAAACTTTGGGAGGAAGAAGTCAAGACGACAACAAAGCTTCGACAAAAAAAACTTCTGGACAGTTTAAATAGGACCCCGGCAGAGATAAGGAAATCTTTGGGTAAGTAATTGCATTTCTGATATCTATGTGTCTGTACTCCCGAAGTTTAATAATAGAATATGTGTTGTAAACCATTTCCAAACAGTTAATTTGGTGTTATGAATTCGGGTTCCAGTAGGAAAAGCTGTTAAAACGGGAAAAGTCGTATTTTGAAATAGTCCTAGGCACCTCCAATGGATGTTAGAATGAAAACCATGTCAGAGAATGTATGAATGAAAGGAGGAAAGGTTTCCGAAGGTGAGAATAGAAAAAAATATCAAATAATGTCTTGCAAATGTTAACAAGCAACAAATTGAATGCACTGCAACTACTGGCAACTTCTGTACCCGAAGAGATAAAAAAAAAAACCAAAGAATATACAGTTAGATCAGCCAAATCGAAATTGTGCAACAAGATGACGTTACCATATCCATTAAGAACCAACCCAAAGGTGCAAAATGCAAGTACATAATGCCTGCCAGCGCACACAGGCAACAATTATGATATTCGCAAGTGATAATAACTTTGGACAAATTATCACCCTAGATACTTAGTTATAATAATAATAATCTCGCAGTTTAGGTTAACACAGGATAAGAAAGCCAAATAGGTGTACAAAACAGAAAGCCCAACCAATAAGTAATGGGTTAGTTCTTCGTCTTTTTAAAGTAGACCCAAAAACATAAGAAATAATACCTACCCTTCTACAGAAGGTAACCTAGCCAATTACCCACCAATCAAAGCAGACAGTTATTCTGAGGGAAAACAACAGGCACTAAAGTGACTATATATAGAGGAAAACTATAGGTGAATTCAACAATGCAAGAAAAAATCAACAAACCTAAGAAACCTAAGGCCTTATTACTGTGGGTTGCATACAGGTTTTATAGAGGGAGAGAGTGAGTGACAGAGGAGGCAATGTTGTTTTTCGATAAAGTCAGCCCTACCTTGATCAGCGTAATGCCGCGGTGGATAGAATGGATTGTAGACAAGTAAATAGCGTGAAAGTATGAATTAGTAAAGTGTTCAAAAAGTAATTAAGAAACTCATTGAATTAGTAAAGTGTTCAAAAAGTAATTAAGAAACTCATCAACATGGACATGCGTCTGACTTAAGAACACCAGCGATTGAAGTCCTATGTAAATACTGAAGAGTCCTCTAAAAACCTATTGCAAGTTGAATACATACATCAGAACATCAAAACAACATTCTGGGAAACGATATGCAAAAGTCTTCAAACCAAAAAAACCACTACATGCATTAGATGCCAAGGCTGATGTTGTTGTGCAGAACCAGCATAGTCACAACAGAAATGAATCTACGGCCCAAAAACAAACCACAAATCGAACTTGCCGAAACCAACCCTTCAACACCAAAATCGTAATAAGAAAATTCTTTTCTGGCAACTAACAATACACCAAGACTAATTACTTTGTTGCTTGATTAAAATTATCAATCTCACAGATTAGGTTAACACATAAGAAACTATAAAGCCCAACCCAACAGAACACAGATATTAAAAAAAAAAATCATGAGAGGCCCAAATAACTGCCGTAAGCTTACCTGACAGTTCCACAACGCTTTGTGTTTTAGGTTAATCCCTTGAGATAGATGTCGATCAGAATGCCTTCACAGAACAGTTTACCTAGACAATTACGCAACAATCAATGCGACAGTTACTAGGGAGGAACCAACAGACACCAAACAATCTATATATATATATATAGAGTACAACAATAAGGAACACAGCACCGCAGAAAAATACCTACCCTCAGAAACAACCCATCCCAATGGCAAGTCCAAATCCGTCCGACTATGCCCCCATCTTTAGGGATGTAATAGCGAGCCAGCAAGACCACAAGGAGAAACTGGAAGACTTATGCGGCCGGATGATGAACGAGATGGACCAGTTGACATCTCTGGTGGAAAAGCAGGAAAGAATGATGGACTCTTAGAAGGCGGTAACCGAGGAGTACCGCGACCTGTGGATGGCAGAAGTGAAGAACAACAACGCTATGATGGAAGAAAACACCAGTCTCAAGGAGGCAATAATGAAGAAGTAATAATGTTTTCCTGTTGAAAAACGTTGTTTTCATTTTGATTACAGTATGTGTATCGCCTGTTCCTTCCCAACATCAATAAATTAATCATTCTCCTTCACCAATAAGACTATTTCGTGCATGGTTGTATCTAGAATTGCCACAAAGGGATTGTACCTGTATGTAGAACAACACTCGAAGGCTCACTACGGGTCGAAAATAATGGCAACCAAAACGAAACCTGATACTTCAGACAACTGAAATTAAACCATCAACGATTTATGAAAAAGCGGAATCCGTAATGCTTCTTACGTACCATAGAACCAACAAGGCATGAACAACATCCCACACGCTGCACTAATGAGTCCAACCTGCACAAAACAAACAATCGGCAGGGATTAAATAAACGGACTCGAGAAGATAGTAAAGAGCATAAGAATAGTAGCAGAATTGAATTGGAAATGGGGCTATCGCATAAAAGAAAACACGGGATGCCAAACAAAGACCAGCAGCCGTAAACGGTTAATGTGCAGCATCACCGACGGCAGTACCAACACGGAATGGATCACCAGAGATGAAATGGAACAGCATCCACAAACGAATTGGTTCAGCAGGAATACGCAATTTAAAATCCACAAAAGTTAGGGCAAGTGATTGGAATTGGGAAAATAGGGATTGACACATAAATAATAGGGAAACGGCCAGAAACTGCAACCGCCGTTGCACATTCCAAGCCCGGTGACGAAACCTAACACAAAGAAGGCAAAATTGAAAGGAGATAGCTGTGAGTCCAAGAACGTGAAGACGAGAAGCAGATATGGAGAGGAACTCCGAAAGAGGGAAAATGAAACCGGGTTGGACCATACAATTTCCAAAACAAAACAATGGACAACTGGACACTTCTAAGCCCACGCTGAAACCAGCCCAAAATCACTCTTGACCCCCGTGTAACACGGGTAGACGCACTAGTTTTTATAAGGTGACCAAAGATTACAGTGTGCTTTGTGCTCTTTAGCTCTTGAAACTGGTACTCATCCCCTTCTTGATTGCCTTGTCACCTCTGGGGAGCAGCTGGTATTGTTCTTCCCCCTTCTCAAACAGATGAAGTCCACTCCACTGGCTTCAGAGTTGTATACCACCCTACCACTGCAACAATTTGAAGCCCCTTTGGCATGACCTTATGGTTTATCTTGAAAGGTCGTATAACAACTGTATTTTTAATGACAAACCTTCTAATGCTCCTTGTATTGCTTTAGGTGCAGGTATACCTTACTTCACGAATACCGGCTGGCACATGAGAAGGAGACTTCCCTTTGTGCACTCCTACACTACAAAGAAAAGAGATTTTATGTGATAATAAATCCTTCATCACAAAAATTCTTGTCACTATATAATACTTACTATGACAAGAATTTTAAATTGTCAAACCAATATTAAATATTTGTGACAACTAAATAATATGGATATTAATTGGTTAATTTGTGTCAAAATATATAATTGTGGTCACTTTTAGGAAAAAAACTAGTGATAATTTTAATCAAGCAACAAACAAGTTCTAAAAGAGTACTAAACAAGTTTTTAGGCTTAGCCAGATAAGAAAGAACCACTCCCATGGCAAACGACAAGTGGATGAGGCTGTGCCAATGGTGGGGAGCATTGTGGCCCCAAGACTTGAAATGTATGTTTATTCAATGGTCCGCTTTATCTGGTTAGACTTAGTTGATGAGATGGATGGATGATGTATATAATTGTCTTACATCATAATAAATTTTAATTTTTACATCATTGGGCAAAGGTATCATGATCTTTAAAATATCATGACAATTTAACCTTAATATAATCTTTCTCACAAGTTTTTCTCTTTACACGACTATATATATATATATATATATATATATATGAATTGTAAATGAATAATATACTCATCCTAGCCAGAAAGTAATTATTGAGATATATTATAAGCATTTTGAATGGGAAGTTTTGGAATAATAGAGAAAAAAATCAACACTAATAATGAGCCAAAGCTCAAACCAAACTTAGAGAAAAAAATCAACACTAATAATGACCCAAAGCGCAAACCAAACTTAGAGAGAAAAATCAACACTAATAATGAGCCACAGCTCAAACCAAACTTAGAGAAAAAAATCAACACTAATAATGAGCCACAGCTCAAAAAAATTAATAGAATTAGTTTGAATTAGTTTGAATTAGTATTATTAGTATTAGTATTAGTATTTGAGTTAGTATTTGAATTGTTATTTTTTATGTAATTAAATTAAACTGTATAAATTATTAGAATTAGTATTTTTTTTCATTAAATTTAATTGTATAAATTATTTAATTTAATTAAATTTAATTGTGTAAAATATTTAATTTATTTATAAAAATTGAAATAAAATTTTAAATATAAGAAATTAATTTTTGTTATTATTATTATTATTATTTTTATATCATGCATGAACGAGGGAAGAAAGAGGCAGGAAAAGAAGTGAAGGATTTTGTAAGCGGTGACAGCCAACAAATTACATCCGACTTAAAATAATTAAAAATAAGAAAAAAAACAATTTTGTCCAGAAAGAAGCAAAAGAAGTTTTAAACACACAGTTTAAGAAGATGTAAAGAAAAGACAAAATAGTTAAAAATCAATAAACTTTTTCATCCTTCAAACGGAGGTCATGACGACCTAAGTGGGGGATATGGTTGTATTGTAGTTGTAGACCACTTGTGCTAGGATTTCAACAACCTATGGTCCGAATTTATCTTGAATTAGTGCAACTCCCCGTGTTACACACGGGTTTGAGCCGCGATTGAATTAGGCCGTGTTACACACGGGTTTTCTAAGAGCCTATACTATTTCGATTAATTTCTAATGTTATTAATTTCTAATTTCTAAGAGCCTATACTATTTCAATTAATTTCTAATGTTAATTTCGATTTTCTTTCCTAAATTAGAATTTCTTTGAAATAGAATAGTATTTAGGTGTTAAAAACATAAAATACACACCTTTTGACTGGAGCCAACCAAGGTTCCAGTCACATGGTCCTAGTCAATTGTTTCATGTTACAGATGGGTTTGCTTGGTGGGTAAATCCTATGATATTGATCTTCTTTTTATTTTAATATTTATTGTTATATTTTTTTAGTTAATTTTACGATGGTTTATTTTTTTATCAAAATATTATACTATTAAATTTTTATAAAATAATTTATGTTAATTATATACTATTATTTTCCTTTTCATACATAAAAATTTTATAAATTTTAAGTTGTTATTTTTTTATGATTTTGTAAATTTATTTTTCAGTTACCTATAATATGAAATTTTTATTTTGTCTATAGCATAGTTTTATAAGCTTTTATATATTTATTGACTTGTATTTATACTTTTGATTCATTGCATTAATATTTATTAGTTCTTCATTATCATATAAATCCTATTGATTTCAAAGCTTAAAATAGTTTGATATTGAAGCGCCCCGACCCGTATTTACCGTACACGGTAAACACGTGCCAGAACTATTCTTAATGATAGAACAGACAGTACATCGCAGTCAAAATATTACACAGTAAAATTCTGATACAACAAATGTACAATGCAACATCCGTCACCCACACTCGGGGACTGTTATTCAATCCACTCTCAAGCTTAACATAATAACGCAACCCACAATATCAGCAACACAAGCAATATAGGAAAGCAGTACATATATGACACAGCAGCAGAAGACTTAAATGCAGATGCAACGGGGTATGGATCCGGAGTCAGGTGGAGAAGAAAGCAGCAGCCAACGAACATCGTACCTGAACTACGATCAACCAAACCTACGGGATGAAACCCCGCAGGCGAGGGGTGAGTCCGAAGTGCTCACCGACGAAGGATAAACAGAGATATATATTCAACTGTAATACTTTCAAAGTAAGCACAACAATTTCAACAGAAAGCACAAATAATCACAATACAAGGAAACTACCATAAACAACCATACCAAGACCAAAAGAATGCTTAATTATTTTCTTATTACCAATTTTATCTTCCGGGCCCGTCACTGGATAAGCTAGGGTCGTACCTGGTTATTAACTAATTCTGGATGCCAGGCCCAACCACAATCCGGGATCAATATCCCAATATCACAAATCCGGGATCAACATCCCAATATCACAAATCTGGGATCAACATCCCAATATCACAAATCCGGGATCAACATCCCAATCAACCAACCAACCGGCCATGACACCACAGAACTAGTCTCTAACCATCTAATCGTACCTCTACTTTCCAAGTGACAATTATATCATCATCTCAAAATCAATTCCAATCCCTTTTCTCTATTCTCAATTATCCATTTCCATTATTCCAGATTATTTATCAAACCAACCTAACAGCAGACTCACAACATCAATTAATCACAGTTTAGCAGTTCAGCACTAATCATCACAGTATCCACGAGTCTAATCATAATCCAACAATAGCATCAACAAATTCCACAACAATCAAATAACAGTCAATAATCAATTCAGCAGTTCAATCAAACAACAAACAAACACAGTACTACAGGCACATATCTAAGGTTATCCATCCTCACCTTAGCCGATTATCAGTTATGAAACTGTCCAACATACTCCAAGTCCGGCTCCTCAGGTATCAGCTCGTTATCAACTCCTATATCAAACAAGTAATATGCACATATAAGTGGTATGCAATGTCATGCTACTACTGTATTACGAAAATTAAATACTGACTCGTCTCGATTACTTCCCCGGGTTATTTCTATTATCGTCATAATTCACCATTTATTTCTAGGTGTCAATATAAACTCCCGGATATTATTCCGGTATGCCTTGATCTTATTTTTCCCGAATATTTTTCCTTATGTTATACTTATTTTTCCAAAAATATTTCACGTTTAAAAATTAATTATCTCCTTTATTTTATATTTTCAAAACATTTCCATATTCAAAATACCAATTATTTCCATATCTTATATTTTCCAAAGTTCCATAATTAATTTTCAAAATATATATTTCCAGGTTTTATTTTTATTACTTATTATTATTATTATTATTATTATTATTATTATTATTATTATTATTATTATTATTATTATTATTATTATTATTATTTTAAAAAAAACTTGGATTGGGCCTGAATAGTGTTGTCCAGCCCACTACTTAGAGCCCATACAGGCCCACGCAGTGAGCCCAACACGCAGCCCACACCACCAGCCCAAACTCGCAGCCCAACCCGTTAACACATCACAACTCAGCAAGCCCAACCATATCTCACAAACCCAGATCCATAAAAAAAAAAACCAACCCAGCACTTAACCAAATCCGGGTCGGCCCAACCATCAAACCAGGTCAGCCGACCCGTGACCCATCCAATTCGGGTCATCTTCTTCCTTGAGCTCACCTTGAGCAAAGGGAAGGCGGCGGCGAGGTGACGGCACGGGCAGAGGCAGCACGACGGGATGAGCAGCAGCAGCAAGGGCGGTATGCAGGGAGGCGACGGCGGTGGCGTGTCAAGTCGAGGGGAGAGGAAGAAGGAGCGGCTTCGTCGGTGTCGTTGGGTCTTGCTCGCGGGTGGAGACGCGGCGGTCTGGCGTCGGCGGCGTGGTGCAGTGGCGGTAAGCGAGGAGAGGGAAAGATAGGGAGAGGGAAAGATAGGGAGATGGTGGTGGTGAGGTGATGTGGTGGTGGCGGTGAAAATGGTGATGGCCGGCAGTGGTGTTCACGGTGGTGGTAGGAAGAAAAAGAAAAGAAAAGAAAAGAAGAAGAATAGGAAACGACGGCGTTTGGTGTGTGGGTGTGTGTGTTGTTGTTGTTTTGTTTTTTTTTTTCTATTTATTTTTTTTCCTCTTTCTTTTGCAAATTTTTGGTTTGCAGGTAGGAAGGTGTGTTGGTTCGTGAGGTAGCAGATGAAGTGTTGCAGAGGGTGAAGTGGTGCAGGAAAAAGAAGAAAAAGAAATCACAGGCTGCAACTGGCGTTTCACGGGCTGGGCAAACCATTCACATGCTTCACAGTGAATGGCGGCTGCAGCCCCCTCACTGTGCAGCATGTGAGGCGGGTTCTGTCCGGACCAGAAAATATTAATAATACCCCCTTGACTTAGTTCTTGGTCCGATAATTCGGGGTTAATCCTGACTTTTCTCGACATTTCTGGACCCGAAAAATTCCAACTTTGGTCTGGAAAATTCGCAGAAAAATTCCGAGCGTGGGACACTTCTCGGTTTCGAAATCCGATGTGTAAATTATCATTAATTAATTACCCAAGATTAATTTTAATGGTAATTAGCTGTAAAAAATAAATTTTACGGTACCGGTAAAACGTAAAAATTACCCGGGCTGTTACAGCCTACCCACCTTAAAAGAATTTCGTCCCCGAAATTCACTCCGGTGCTGTGAACAGTTGCGGATACTGAGAACGCATGTGCTCCTCAACTTCCCATGTAGACTCGTTCTCAAAGTGCTTGCTCCACTTAACCTTCACCATCGGAATGACTCGATTCCTCAACTGTCTGACCTCTCGGGCAAGGATCTGCTCCGGTAATTCTGTATACGTGAGATCCTCTGCGACCTCAACATCTGCTGTAGTAACCACATGACTCGGATCAGATCTGTACCTCCTCAAAATGGACACATGAAACACATCATGAATCCGTGACAACTCCTCTGGTAAGGACAGTCTGTAAGCCAAGGGTCCAATCCTTTCCACAATCTCATACGGTCCAATGTACCTGAGACTCAGCTTCCCTCTTTTCCCGAATCTGATAACACCTTTCCATGGTGCAACTCGGAGGAAAACTCTTTCTCCTACTTGGTACTCCATCTCACGACGATGCTTATCAGCATAATTCTTCTGTCGATCATGTGTTGCTCTCATACTCTGCTTAACTACCTGAATCTTGTCAACAGTCTGCTTAACCAAGTCTGGACCCACGATCAAACGAAGACCTTCTTCATCCCAACATACTGGACTTCGGCATTTCCTTCCGTAAAGAGCCTCAAACGGTGGCATGCCGATGCTGGAATGAAAACTGTTGTTGTAGGCAAACTCCGCTAAGGACAAATACTGATCCCAATTCCCCACTAAAATTAAGAGCACAAGCCCTTAACATATCTTCTAGTGTCTGGATAGTCCTCTCTGACTGTCCGTCGGTCTGAGGATGGAATGTAGTACTAAAACTCAGCTTCGTCCCCAAAGCTGCTTGCAGACTCTTCCAAAACCGTGAAGTGAATCTCGAATCCCTGTCTGAGACTATGGACTTAGGAATCCCATGTAGTCTCACAATCTCTGCAACATACTGCTTCGCCAACTTATCCATAGTATCTGTCTGTCGGATGGGGAGAAAATGAGCTGATTTTGTAAGTCGATCAATGATAACCCAGATGACATCATGCTGTCTCCGGGTCAATGGTAATCCAACCACAAAATCCATGGTGATCATCTCCCATTTCCACTCTGGCACTGGCAAAGATCTCATCTTCCCTGCCGGAGCCTGATGCTCGGTTTTCACTTGCTGACAAGTGATACACTTAGCCACGTACTCGGCTGCATTCTTCTTCATACGTGGCCACCAGAAATGACTCCTCAAATTATGGTACATCTTGGTGCTTCCAGGGTGCATAGCATACGGCGTCATATGTCCCTCTTCCAGAATCTGACTGCGTAGGTCACCAACACTGGGTACACATAAACGTTTTCTCAACATCAATGCACTATCCTCAGCTATGCGAAACTTGTCTTCTTTCCCACTACGGACTGCTTCCTTCAACTTGATCAAGTCAGGATCTCTATCTTGTAGTTCCACAATCCAGCCTCTCAAGTTAGACTTGACTTCAATATGGGTCAACAAAGCTCCCGTCTCATCTACTGACAAATCAACTCCCATCTTCCTTAACTCGATGAGTGAGGACATCGAGTAGGTTATGGAAGTATCTTATGGTTGTCTTCGGCTCAAAGCATCTGCTACAACATTAGCTTTCCCAGGATGATACTCAATAGTACAATCATAATCATTCAGCAACTCAACCCAACGTCTTTGTCGCAGGTTAAGCTCCTTCTGAGTCATGATGTACTTAAGACTCTTATGATCTGTGAAGATCCGGCATCTCTCTCCAAACAAATAATGTCGCCAAATCTTCAAAGCAAAGATCACTGCGGCCATCTCCAGATCATGTGTCGGGTAGTTCTTCTCATGTGGCCTCAACTGTCTCGAAGTATAGGCAATCACTCGACCTTCTTGCATCAGAACTGCTCCCAAACCAAGACCTGAAGCATCACAAAATAGCACGTACTCCACTCCTGGTTTAGGTACTGTCAAGACTGGTGCTGTTGTCAACTTTTTCTTCAGTTCATCAAAACTCCTCTAGCAGACATCACTCCATACAAAGGCTTGATCTTTCCTCAATAGCTTAGTCATGGGACTGGCTATCAAGGAAAATCCCTCGATGAATCTCCGGTAATATCCTACAAGGCCAAGAAAACTCCTGACTTCGGGTACCGTTTTGGGCAGCTCCCACTCCAGAACAGCTTTCACCTTAGCAGGGTCAACCTTAATCCCATCCCCAGATGCAACATGTCCAAGGAATGCAACTTCCTCAAGCCAGAACTCACACTTGCTGAACTTAGCATACAACTCCTTCTCTCGCAGCCTCTGTAGCACTACCCTCAGATGCTCTTCATGGTCTTCCCTGCTCTTGGAGTAGATCAAGATGTCATCGATGAAGACTACCACGAACTTGTCCAAGAACTCGTTCAAGACCAAGTGCATCAAGCACATAAAAACTACAGGTGCATTGGTCAAACCGAAAGGAACCACTGTGAACTTAAAATGCCCATACCAAGTATGGAAGGTCGTCTCGGTATGTCCTTCTCTGCAATCTTGACCTGATGGTAGCCAGATCGAAGATCAATCTTAGAAAATACAGTAGCTCCCTGCAACTGATCAAAGAGGTCATCGATCCTGGGAAGCGGGTACTTATTCTTCACTGTCACCTTGTTCAGCTGCCGGTAGTCTACACACATCCGCAAACTGCCATCTTTCTTCTTTACAAAGAGGACTGGTGATCCCCAAGGTGATGTACTGGGTCTGATGAAACCCTTCTCGAGTAACTCATCCAACTGCTTCTTCAACTCCTGGAGTTCTGTCGGTGCCATCCGATATGGTGCCATCGAGATAGGCGTCACTCCTGGCATCAAATCGATGGTATACTCGACTTCCCTGTCAGGTGGCAATCCTGACAGATCTTCTGGGAACACATCTAGAAACTCCCTCACAACTATGATGTCTCCCAAAATCGGAGTCTGAGCTTCTTCACCCTTGACATGGGTCAACAAAGTATCTGGATCCAACGGCTTCATCCCAACATCCTGATGAGCAGAGATACTACATGTAGTAGCAGCTCTCCCAATACCTGTCAATAAAATCTTATGTCCACCTTTGGAAGTCAACAACACTTCCTTGGTTCGACAGTTCACCATAACACTGTACTTGGACAACCAATCCATCCCCAAGATGATATCAAAACCTCCCATGTTCATCACAATCAACCGTACAAGAAAAACTTCGCTATCATATGAAAGCGAAACGTCTCTGCACACATGGGTTAACCTGACTACTATACCCGCAGGTAACCTAACTCTCATCGGACAAGCCAAACTCTCTCCCGTACAGTTATGTAGTATTGCAAAACTTTGCGCAATAAACGAATGCGTAGCACCAGGGTCTATCAAAGTATAAGCAGTACTACCAAAAACTGTAAAGGTACCTGCTATGACATCAGCATTCTCTGGATCCTCCTTAGCGGTGATCACAAATGCCCTCGGCACTGTTGTGCTCTGGTTCATGTCTGACTGGGTCCTAGCAGGAACAGCTCCACGTCCTCGGCCTCGGCCAACTCCAGATCCACTAGGAACACTGGCAACTGAAGCTTGCACCGTCTGAACGGGTGCCGAACCTCCAGATCTTCCCAACTTGGGACAATCATAACGGTAGTGCCCAACTTCGTTGCACTCATAGCACCTCACCTGAGACAGAGGAGGTCTCGGGCGAGCACTCCAAGATGAAGTCCCTCCAGACTGAGTCCAAGATCTTCCTCGGTTGTTGTAGTTGTTGTTCCATCCACGTCCCTGACTCCCTGGTATGAACCGGCTCTATCCATATCCTGACCGGTTCGCTGGTGTTTGGAACCTCTTGTTCTGTCCCCCAGAACTCTGTGCAGCATGCCTCTTATGGATCTCCTGCTGCTCTCTCTCATTACCCAGCCATATAATCTTGGCTCTCTTGGCATCTGTCACCATGTCCTGGTAAGTCTCGTAGACCTTGCACCCCATAATTGTCTGGATACCAGATCGAAGACCATCCCAGAAACGTTTGCATCTGGCCTCCGGAGTAGCTACAAACTCATTGGCATAGATGGACAAGCGGTTGAACTTGATCTCATAATCATTGACCGACTGATCCGGTCCCTGTTGTAGTCCCAGAAACTCCCGTCTCAACTGGTCCTGGTATGCCTCAGAAACAAACTTCCTTCGGAACATCTCCATGAACTGGGTCTACGGCATAGTGACAGGTGTCAGCATGTCCCTGGTGGTAGACTCCCACCAATCAATAGCATCTCCTCGAAACATGGCGGCGGCATATCTGGCCCACCTGTCAACCCGGCATGTCAGCTTCAGCATAACCCTGTTCATCTGTCTAAGCCATCGGTCAGCATCCTGTGGTGTGGTGACACCGGTGAAGATCTCTGCCCCAAGCTTCTCCAGCTTCATGTACACTAGATCCTCAACTGGTCCCTGGTTTTCCTGTTCCCGAGCTTCCATAGCTGCGATACGAGCATCTCTGGCATCTTCCGTTCGCAGAATCTGAGTGACCACATTTAACATCTGCGCAGGGTCTCCCAAAAGGAACATTCGGAAGGTGTTCCGGACCTCCCGCAGCTTGTTGCGGTTGATCCACCGATACCTGATCATCATCTATGTGACCTCCAGCTTGCTGATTCCCTCCAACCGGATCCATTCGTACCTATATGAGAATGTATATGAATGCATGTCATATCATGTCGTGACAAGTCTTATGCACAAACAAACAATCATGCAACCACAGTTATGTCCCTAATGACCTACTGCCTGCTCCGCTACCAAAATGAAGCGCCCCGACCCGTATTTACCGTACACGGTAAACATGTGCCAGAACTATTCTTAATGATAGAACAGACAGTACATCGCAGTCAAAATATTACATAGTAAAATTCTGATACAACAAACGTACAATGAAACATCCATCACCCACACTCGGGGACTGTTATTCAATCCACTCTCAAGCTTAACATAATAACGCAACCCACAATATCAGCAACACAAGAAATATAGGAAAGCAACACATATATGACACAGCAGCGGAAGACTTAAATGCAGATGCAACGGGGTATAGATCCAGAGTCAGGTGGAGAAAAAAGCAGCAGCCAACGAACATCGTACCTGAACTACGATCAACCAAACCTACGGGATAAAACCCCGCAGGCGAGGGGTGAGTCCGAAGTGCTCACCGACGAAGGATAAACAGAGATATATATTCAACTGTAATACTTTCGAAGTAAGCACAACAATTTCAACAGAAAGCACAAATAATCACAATACAAGGAAACTACCATAAACAACCATACCAAGACCAAAAGAATGCTTAATTATTTTCTTATTACCAATTTTATCTTCCGGGCCCGTAACTGGATAAGCTAGGGTCGTACTTGGTTATTAACTAATTCTGGATGTCAGGCCCAACCACAATCCGGGATCAACATCCCAATATCACAAATCCGGGATCAACATCCCAATATCACAAATCCGGGATCAACATCCCAATATCACAAATTCGGGATCAACATCCCAATCAACCAACCAACCGGCCATGACACCACAGAACTAGTCTCTAACCATCTAGTCGTACCTCTACTTTCCAAGTGACAATTATATCATCATCTCAAAATCAATTCCAATCCCTTTTCTCTATTCTCAATTATCCATTTCCATTATTCCAGATTATTTATTAGACCAACCTAACAGCAGACTCACAACATCAATTAATCACAGCTTAGCAGTTCAGCACTAATCATCACAGTATCCACGAGTCTAATCATAATCCAACAATAGCATCAACAAATTCCACAACAATCAAATAACAGTCGATAATCAATTCAGCAGTTCAATCAAACAACAAACAAACACAGTACTACAGGCACATATCTAAGGTTATCCATCCTCACCTTAGCCGATTATCAGTTATGAAACTGTCAAACAGACTCCAAGTCTGGCTCCTCAGGTATCAGCTCGTTATCAACTCCTATATCAAACAAGTAATATGCACATATAAGTGGTATGCAATGTCATGCTACTACTGTATTACGAAAATTAAATACTGACTCGTCTCGGTTACTTCCCCGGGTTATTTCTATTATCGTCATAATTCACCATTTATTTCTAGGTGTCAATATAAACTCCCGGAAATTATTCCGGTATAACTTGATAATATTTTTCCTTATGTTATACTTATTTTTCCAAAAATATTTCACGTTTAAAAATTAATTATCTCCTTTATTTTATATTTTCAAAACATTTCCATATTCAAAATACCAATTATTTCCATATCTTATATTTTCCAAAGTTCCATAATTAATTTTCAAAACATATATTTCCAGGTTTTATTATTATTATTATTATTATTATTATTATTATTATTTTAAAAAAAACTTGGATTGGACCTGAATAGTGTTGTCCAGCCCACTACTTAGAGCCCATACAGGCCCAACACGCAGCCCACACCACCAGCACAAACCAAGCCCAAACTCGCAGCCCAACCCGTTAACACATCACAACTCAGCAAGCCCAACCATATCTCACAAACCCAAATCCATAAAAAAAAAAAAACCAACCCAGCACTTAACCAAATCCGGGTCGGCCCAACCATCAAACCAGGTCAGCCGACCCGTGACCCATCCAATTCGGGTCATCTTCTTCCTTGAGCTCACCTTGAGCAAAGGGAAGGCGGCGGTGAGGTGACTGCACGGGCAGAGGCAGCACGACGGGATGAGCAGCAGCAGCAAGGGCGGCATGCAGGGAGGCGACGGCGGTGGCGTGTCACGTCGAGGGGAGAGGAAGAAGGAGCGGCTTCGTCGGTGTCGTCGGGGTCTTGCTCGCGGGTGGAGACGCGGCGGTCTGGCGTCGGCGGCGTGGTGCAGTGGCGGTAAGCGAGGAGAGGGAAAGATAGGGAGATGGTGGTGGTGAGGTGATGTGGTGGTGGCGGTGAAAATGGTGATGGCCGGCAGCGGTGTTCACGGTGGTGGTAGGAAGAAAAAGAAAAGAAAAGAAAAGAAGAAGAATAGGAAACGATGGCGTTTGGTGTGTGGGTGTGTGTGTTGTTGTTGTTTTGTTTTTTTTTCTATTTATTTTTTTCCCTCTTTTTTTTGCAAATTTTTGGTTTGCAGGTAGGAAGGTGTGTTGGTTCGTGAGGTAGCAGATGAAGTGTTGCAGAGGGTGAAGTGGTGCAGGAAAAAGAAGAAAAAGAAATCACGGGCTGCAACTGGCGTTTCACGGGCTGGGCAAACCATTCACATGCTTCACAGTGAATGGCGGCTGCAGCCCCCTCACTGTGCAGCATGTGAGGCGGGTTCTGTCCGGACCAGAAAATATTAATAATACCCCCTTGACTTAGTTCTTGGTCCGATAATTCGGGGTTAATCCTGACTTTTCTCGACATTTCTGGACCCGAAAAATTCCAACTTTGGTCCAGAAAATCCGCAGAAAAAATCCCGAGCGTGGGACACGGCTCGGTTTCGAAATCCGATGTGTAAATTATCGTTAATTAATTACCCAAGATTAATTTTAATGGTGATTAGCTGTAAAAAATAAATTTTACGGTACCGGTAAAACGTAAAAATTACCCGGGCTGTTACAGATATTTTCTATAGTATTAAAATATCAATATATAAGTGTAAATATTCATGTTACTTCTTTTCTTTGACACATTTCTACTTTATATAAATTTTATATATATCTAAAATTATTTTAATTGATTATTTTTCACCTTTTGCACCTACAAACTATTTTATAACACGTGTGTAATTGTGTATAATTACACATTTTTATAAGTAATTTTATTTTTTATAAGTAATTTTATATTTTCTTCAATTTTGTATGAGCAATGATATACTTTTCTAAAATTGATGTTGATTTATATTTCTTTTCTTAGCCTTTTTATTTTTTATGTGCAAATTTTATATATTTTAAATAATGAAGATGATATAATATTTTTCTCAAAATTTTAAAAAATCTTTATATGCCAAATTTTAATAAAATTAAATATTATTTTTACTTGCCACCTATTGATATGATTATTATTGTAGAAAGATAAATATTCTATACATAATTTTTTTACTCTAATTCATCATGTTCAACTTCTATCATAAAAATTTCATATGCATTGTTTTTTATTCAATATGATAAATGAATTGTCTAAACAAAATTACGATGCAAGGTGATGAATTAAAACTCAACATTTTTTTTGAGAAACCGACATATTATTTAAGAGCATGAGGAAAGGTCATGCAACCATAAATGTCGTACATAAGGTAGAACAAATTGGTTCCAGAATGAATATCCTTCACTAAGACCATACTTTGCCAAATCGTGAGCAAGATGGTTAGATGATCTAGGTGTAAATTTAACAGACCAAGAAGTAAAAGTTGAAACAATCGACAGAAAATTATGGAAAAAAAATCTCGCCCGAGTATGTGGGAAGACTCTAATCTGCAGTGATTGGACAATAATCTGGCAATCTGTCTCCCAAATGAAGCGGGAAGGGGAATGGTGTTTAAGGGTCCGGACAGCAAAGATTCCAACTTGAATCTCAACTTCTAGCACTGAAAACAAACCATCAAGAGAAGAAGTGCTGCAGAATAGAACATGCCCTGTAGAGTCTCGTACAAGTTACAACCATGCTTAAGCCAATACGCGTTGATGTCCATGCTGCGTCCGTATTATACTCTATATAAAAGTCAGGTTTGGCGTTACTGTTTATTTTGGGTTTCTCTAAATTGACAAGGCTGTGATTGCATGATGCAAAGTCATTGATATTTTATTTATTCGGCCAGCCTACAGTTTTACTGTTCGTTTTGGGTTTTTCCCTAAAAGGACGGACTGTGACTAAATGACGTTATGTCATTGATATTTTTTTTTTATTTTATTTGAACATTACATGTATAATACAATAAATAACATATTGTTTTTTTTTAATGAAAAATAATATAGTGTTAAAGTGTGCATAGAATTCTTTTTTTTCTTCTTCTTACAAACTGTCAGGCTGTCATCAAATTACGTGTCATCTGTTACCCAACCAAACCGAAATGCAAAGTGAATAAGCCAGCGGATGAGATACTGTTCATTTTTTGAGTTTTTTTTTTTAGAAAAGAACTTACGGAGTTACGGTGCTGAGAGTGAATACTTAATCTTTGGGGTTTTTCAATTAAATACATTCGATTTTGACACCTCCTGCTTTGTTCATGTCTTACTTTACTTTACACATGCTTTAATTTGAGACAGATGTCGCAATCTCATGTAAAAGAAATGATGACTCATCCACTAATTCTTAAAATCCTTACACCTATCCTATTGTGTTGTCCCCTTTCCATTCGATATTACACCTTATAAATATGTTCTCAAATGTTTCCTTCCGGTTATTCTCAAAATATCACAACATCACATGATTTTTCTCATTTGCAGTGTGAGGGAGAGCTTGCCTCTAAAATAAATTTATAAGTAAGTTAACGTTCTTGCATATAGATGTTCAAATTTAGTGATGTTATACCGTATTTATCTTCTGTTTCATCGACTACAGCAATAGTGCATCATTGAAATATGTCTCGATCGCCTTATTGGAATTTTTCTTTATAATTTCCTGCAAGATTGTATTATCTGCGTATCGTTGAGCAAAAAAATTTTAAATAAAATTTTTAATTTCTTTGTTTGTTGGTGATTGCATCTTTAAATTAGTAAATTCCCAAAGTATTTTTTCCACCCAATTATACCATATAATTTTTGGACTGTGGTATATCCATGATGATTCTTCGTTTTGAAGAAGAGGCATCGTAAGAAGAATAGCGTTTGCGATTATTTGGAAAAATATTTTTATTTATTTGTATACTATTCAAAGTCGATTGTTTCAGCATCACCCAAAAAATAATTAAAATTAGTATGTAATCGACTTCGGTTGTGACCTAAAAAGCAAAAACAGATAATTAAATAGGAAGGAAAAAATATCTTTGAGGAAAAAAAACAGGTAATTAAATAAGAGAGCTCAAAGGAGAAAATACAATATTCTTCAATAGTACACGCAAATTTAACAGAAAGTTTGAAGAGAAAAATACACACGTACATGCGGATGTGTATTGTTGGCATGTGAACAAATTTCATTTGGTCCTTAGACAATTGCTTTTCCTTTTTTGTGGACAAAAAAAAATTGCTTTTTTCTTTTTGAGGCTTCGCGAATGACTTTGACACTTCAAACTGGGTATTTGCTTTAATAGGTGAGCGAGTCCATTTTTTAAAAAATACTCTACTTTTTAAATAGATTACTATATATGTAACCATAAATTTTTTTTAGGATGTGGAATTTTTTGTGTAACAGCCCGGGTAAATTTTTGATTTTTACCGGGACTGTAGAAATTGTTTCACCGCGATTTACTGTAGAATTAATCTCGGGTAATTAATTCGAGGTAAATCGGTGGTCGTTTTTCGAAACCGAGAGTTTTCCCGCGCTCGGGAGCATCTTCCTAACTAACCGAGCCTCGGTTTCCAGTTCCGAGACTTGGACGACGTTCAGGGAAATTAATCGGACTTTTCGAGCCCAAGTTGTATTTTTGGACTCGGGACGGAATTTGTCGGAAAGACGGGAGTATCCCTGCGTTTACGGGATCCCGGCACGAGAATCCGGACCCGCCAACGAGCTAGCCCCGAGCCACTCTTCCTCCTTCTTTTTCCTTTCTCTTCCTCTTTCCCGGCTACGTTTCTTTCTCTCTCCCGGGTTTTCCTTCAGCCGCGGGCCCCACCTCTCTTCTTCTTTTCTTTTCTCCTTCCTCTTTTCCACATTATCTAGCCGGCCCGCCTACTTTTCTTTTCCTCCTTTCTCGTGAATTTCTGCCGGCCTACCCCCACTTCTTCCTCTATTATTTTTTCTGTCTTTTCCTTCCCTCTCAATTATTCCTCTTCCTCCTTATCACTTCCTCTTCCCTGCTCGTCTTCTTCCTTCCTCTTCACCTTCCCCAACCGAGCCCTCCATCTTCCTTTCTCACCTCTGCTTTCTTCTCCACCCCTGTCCACCATAGCCGTCGCACCCATCTCCTTTCCCCTTCTTCCCTTCCTTCTTCCGTGCAGTCGCCGCGACGAACCCCGTCTCTGCCTCCTCCGCGTCGCGCCGCCGCGACCATCTCCTCCTGTGCCGCCACAGCCAGACGACGAAGCCGCCAGCCGCCTCCCTCTGCAACTGGTCATCGCCGACGTCTGCAGCACCAGCAGCCACCGCGCCCCTGCCTCGCCCGATCTGCCTCGAGCCGCCACCGCGCAAGGGGAACGAGCCACCGCCACTGACGCCTCTGGTCTCCGGTTCTTTGCACGCCGCCGTCCACCGTGTGATGTACGGGTAAGACCCTGTGACGCCTCACCCTCCTCCCCAGTTTCCTTCCTCTTAACCCGATTTGTGCTTGGATTGTTGTAATCGGGTCTTAACTCGGATGTGTGTTAACCGGGTTGTGTTTTGTGGTGGTAGAGTTGATGGTGGGATGGTTGCCGTGGTGGTGATGATGGCCTGTTGTCGATTGGTGTTGGATGTTGATGTTGTTGTTATGGATGTGGTTTGGTGATTGAATGAATCGGGAGCGGGTTGGGTGTTGTTGTGTCTGTTTGGATGTTTTGTGGGTATGAACAGTAGCAGAGGAGGTGCAGCCGTGAACAGTAATAGATGGGTTGTTGTGGTGTTCTGCCGTGAACAGTAGCTGCCGGAATCCGGCCAGTTTCCAGCGAGTTCCGGGAATTTTCCGGCGAGACCCGGGCAACTCCGGCGTGAACAGTGCGTTCACCAACAAATGGGACTCGATGGACGGGCTGTTTTGGTAACTCCTCGGACTTACCTTTACCATGGGCTCGGGTTTGGGCTCGGTGCACAAATGGGCTCGGAAACGGGCCGATGTGCGGAGGCCCATGTTCTCGGGACGAATACATTCTAACGGACTAAAAACGTTAATGAACCCGGACTCTATTGGTTTAATTAAAACAAGATTTAATTTAATTAATCAAATACTAATCCTTAATTCTATTTATATTTCGTAATTCGATTTATAATTTTATTTTGTGTTGGACCGTTAGAAAGATCTATAGTATTTAAATTCCGGTTTAGTTAATTTATATTTGGACTCTTAATAATTAAAGGCCCAATTATACTTATTTACTTGATTTAAATGTCAAATGTAAACTAAAGATATAAATATGAAAACCTATGAATTATAAGCACATGTGTATAAATGGTTATATATACGTATCCTACTAAATTTATGTTTGGCTAAATAATGAAGTTACAACTTGATTTATCGCTTAAATATAAACATAAGGTTAAATAGGAGTTACGTACTATCTATGTACAAATATGGTCACACTAGATATACGTTTAATCTAGTATCGATTATGTATAAATATACGTATATATACATGTATTTTAAAATGTTTATGTTTTCCCTTATCGACAAAGGGCTAGAAAGCCGGGATATCGGCTTGAACGTTTGGATTTGGTTTTAATCTAAAATTAAGAATAATTAGAATATCGATAGGAAACTCGGTTTCGGTTTTAATTTGAAATTAAGTATAAATGGTATAGTGAATAAAGAGGTTAATTTCATAATAAAGAAATTGGATAAGGCAAGCCGTATAACGATTTCTAAACCGGTATCATGCATGATTATTTTATTGTGCATTATAAGTGATTATTGTATTCCTATATGTACATATAGGGTATCGGGATTTGACTGGATAGAAGTTTCAGAGGCATACCAGGTGAGGATGGATAAACCTTGATATGTGCCCGTAATGCTGTGTGTGTAGTTTTTGTGGTTTGTGTATTTTTGTTGTTTGTTTGACCTGCTGGAATGATTGATGACTGATACATGATTGTTATGGTATTGTTGATGCTGTTGTAGAAACGTGTTAGTCCTGTGTATGATGTGTTGGAAATATTGTTGAA